>APFE031118902.1:162587-191625 GCA_000404065.3 Pinus taeda | reverse complement strand
TATATCCCTGCTCCAGTTCAGATAAGGATTAATTTTGTTGGAAATTTTTGTGACCAGAACGTTCAAGCCAATATACAAATAGCTCAATCAAATTTAAGTTTATTGCATGAATGAAAAAGTTCAGTAAAATTCTAAACAGGTTTAGGATTCAACGAAAGTGTGTATGAAGGTGTATATGTTTTTGGTATCTCCTTTTTTAATATGAAAACATACCAGGAATTGGGGATCCTCAAACAAATCAAGTCCAGTATGTTAGGAACCGTGTTGAATTCCCTCCTCGCCAAGCATAAATCGTTCTTAAACTTTGCTTGACAGGGGTTCGTTGAATGATGAATCTATGTTCATCTCCAACTTAAATCGTCATCAAACGTTGCTTTGGGCAACCCTCAGGCATAACCCAATGAAATTACAGACCTAATACATGGCTCATATTGACATCTAGTCGCTCTCAATTGAAGCTACCAAATGTAATGGTATCAAAGGGTAATTGTGACATAACAATTAATAAGAACTTCCATCATATGCACAATTAGAAAAAACAACTCAAAAAGAAACTATTGTTTTGAAATGGGAGCAACTCAGAAACTGCCAAATGTAATGGTATCAAAAGGTAATTGTGACATAATAATTAATAAGAACTTGCATCATATGCACAATTAGAAAAACAACTCAAAAGAAAACTGTTGTTTTTGAAATGAGAGTTTCTGAAATGAGAAAAACAACTCAAAAGGAAACCGTTGTTTTTGAAATGGGAGTTTCTGAAATGGGATTTAAGTTTTAACATGAAAAGAAATTTACAAATTCAACATTTCTAAAATTCTAATTTGAGAAAAAATGAAATTTTAAAAAAAAGTTGAAAATTTAACAGCCCTTCTTAAAAATTTTTAAGATATTATTCCAATTTTTTTTTAAATGACAAAAATCAATTTTTAAATTTTTTTTGACTGGTAAAATTTTCTCTCTACTTCTCTGACGTGCCAGAGACCTTTTGAAGGGCTCTGACGTGTTCAATTTTGATCCCTGTGCCACCTATGCCTAACTGGAAGATCAAATCATTTATTTTTATTTTGTAGTTGGAGCTTCATGCCATATGTACCAATTCATAAACTCAAAAATTCAATCCTCAGGGAAAATAAAATGTTTGATTTATTTAGATCCCTATATATTTTTTTTCACCTCTACCTCTTCAGTTCCAAATTTACTTGGCTGCACAAACATTAATATGGCTGGCATGTCCAAAATAAATTCAAACCTCCTTCAGTTTTGTGGCAACTCTTGTAGCTCTTCAAAACTAAATATCATATCAAAATAAGGATAAGCAGGAGCATTGACATTTTACATGATGAGATGTAGCAGATGATTGACTATGCCCTCAGTTTGTGGGTGTTGTGAAAAATGTTGGACTTGATTCAATTTGTATATTTTGTTTTCAATGTTGGCCCTAATCACGCTTTCCAAATGGTTGCAACTCCAAGCACAACGTCACTATTTTCATATCTACTCTATTCAACGCATTTCTTTACTTTTTTATTAAAGTTTTTGTTATGGAGACATTTGGCAAGAAACTATTGACACTCTCTCCCGCTAAGATGTTTCTTCTCTAGCACTAATTGAAGTTGGTTCGTAGAGCAGCTCCCCTTGAAACCATGATGAGTTCATTATGTCTTTGAAGTAACGAGTTTCTCATTTTTCTTCCTCTTCCACACTTTATTGGGATGCTTTCTAGTGTATGCAATTATTTTTGAATCAAAATTTGGTCGGCTTTGATTAGCTTCCATCACATGTCTAGAGTTCTTTTGGATATATGGTAATTTACAGTCTTTGGCCATGTGGCCAAGATTGCTACACAAATATCATTTTATATGGCTAATAAATGGAACAAATGGTGTGTGATTTCTTGACACTTTTACTTTTCTTTTCATACATTTTGCATTCAACTGCTTTATGTCCAAATCCATAACACAAATAACAACAACCATAAAAATTGATTTGTGTACTAGGTGAATGTTTGTCTTCTTTGTTTTCTTGCTTGAGGAATTTTTATTGTTTGTTGCATCTTCTGCTGATTGGTTCTGATCTGATTTTTCTTACATTCTATTGCAAGATGTCCATGTTCATGACAAGAAAAACATGTGATATTTTTCACAGGAGCAAAGGATCACATTTAAGATCTTTCGAATTTACTCAGTTCATCTCTACAACCAAATGGAATTTTTGCAAGGAGCATTTTCTTCAACTTATTCTTTTCATTTTGATTTTGTTGCTTGCCTTTGTTTGTCTCCGTATTAACCACACTTCTTGTCCCTTCTTCTACATGTTTTTTTCAAGATTGTGGTGTCCTCTTGAATAACTGATTTTTCTGAGTTCTTCACGAACATATTCTCTTCTTCTAGCCTTCTGTACAATATGTTCTTTTCATCTAGCTCACTTCTAGTTGAAACAATCTCAGCCTCTAATATTTCACTTTGTGCTTCCTTATCCCTCAACTAACTATTCATCACATCTTCCATTCTTCTTGCCTCTTCAAGATGTGTCTTCATATTAACAATTTCTTCCTTGTATTGATGCTCACTCTCATCACATATCTACACAAGTTTCTTCAGGTATTTGTTTTCATTCTTCAATCTATATATGCTAGTCAATGATAAGTCAATCTTAGTTTGATGTTCATCTATCTTTTCTTCATGAGAGTTAGGTACATTAACCATGCAAATGTTTCATTTAACTAGACATTTTCCTTTTGACATAGCTTTTTCTTCTTTCTCTTATCCTTCTCTTTTTCAATACTGTTGATACCAATATCTTCTTCATGGATGTGTTGTAATCTATCCTAGATTTCTTTTGCAAAAGTTAAATCTATCACTGTATCAAGATCCTTATTATGAATATTGTTATATATAACACATTTTTCCTTAGCATTCCATTGTTGTTCTTTCAAAGAAGGAGAGCCTTTACAATTATTATTTTACCTTATCTCTCCATTCATGAAAGTTTGTTGCACTTAGCATGAAAACACATTGATAGTCCATGACTTAATCAAAAGGTCTATTTTGAAGTTGTTAAGCTTACACCGAAGGAACTGGGCTCTGATACCAATTGATGAAAACTTGACTAAACTGGGGGTGGGGGGTGGGGGAAGGGTCAATCACTTTAGTATATTCATGGACATTAATTTATTTTATTTAATACTCATTAACTGAAATTTTAAATGAGAAGCTTAGCACATAATGATCAACATATTGAATATGTGAACAAGTAACAAGTAAACCATAACATCACACAAACACATAAAATGAAGCACATATGGACACCAGATATAAGGGAAAACCCATAAAGGTAGAAAACCACAATTTTGTTATTGTTGTGATGCAAAAGCAAGCTCCTACTCCCTAAGTTACATATGATTTTTTTGTAGGCTCCAACTTATAGGACACTGCCACCTCAATATTCTGCAAGTTGCAACATGCAAAGAAGCTCCAACTCCCATACACTTTCTGTAGGCTACAACCCATAAGAGGCTCCTACCCCAACAGGCTCCAACTTGATATTTATCAAGCCACTACTTGAAAGGAGACCCCAATCCCCTTATGCAAAATGAAAATAATATGTTGGTTTACCTAGTCTACAGTGTTGCATATCTCCATCTTTGATTCTAATTCTTCTTCTCCTTAAATATGCATCACATATGCTCTATATGTGTGAGGTAACTAATGCATAACATCTCAATCAGCTCTCACATTCTCTAATAAGCTAACCCACCATCTCTCAAACCTTGCACAAATTTATAAATGAACTTTGATGGTTGTTCGTTTTCCACTCACATGAATATGAAATGAAAAAATTTGTCTCTTTGAATTCCAAAGGTGTCTCTTCAATTCCAAAATTGCTTAATCTCTTGAATATTAAAATACAAAAAATGAATTTCATATTCTTCTGTCAACAAAATAAACAAATAGCATGCAATAATACAATGTTTCATTCATGTTCAAATACCCCTACATTACAATATATTTCATGTCTTTGTCTTTGCCTTACATCTTGCCTTGTCTTGCATCATGTCTTTGTATATCCTTTGTTGTCATGGAGTTTTGCCTTTTCCTTGCATCGCAATAATTCATCTCAACTAAACCAGTCTTCAAATCAACCTTACACAAAACATGTATGTAAGCATATCTTGCACCCAAACACAACAAGAATACCAAGCATACCAATCTTCTTTGCAAACATAACAACCATATATAGTATACCTTGTCGCTTCTTTGCCATAAAAATATATGCAATCAACTCAACATATAATAACAACATATGAAATAGGCTAACAAGTTGTTCTCCTTTACCTCCAATACACATGTCATCATATTTTCCTTCTCCTTTACACTTTGATGTTCTTGTTGTTCCTTTGTCATCACCTTCATCTCTTTTTGTCAAATATTTTTGCAACATACCTTGTTTCTCTTGTGTTGCTTTGCCTTGTTGTTGTTCCTTTGCCATCAATGACAACAATGCCATAAAAAATTAGAGGAAGCTTGGTTATTTAATGCCAGTTATGGGAAACTAAATGGTGTGCCTTAAATGGGTTGATTGTGCATTGACATATCAGGAGGAAGAGAGGAAGAGAACCATACCTCCCTTAAGTAAACCCACAAGTGAAAGAGGGAGAAAAAATGAAGAGTGGGTGATGCTAACAGGACTGGTGTAAGGACTTGGTGTGATAGCATCCCCATGACCACACTTAATGGAACTAAATTACTGGATGAATACTTGCAATTGGAAAGGGGAAGAGGATGACCACACACGATTGCGGGGTAGTGGGGAAAGATAGAGAAAAGGCTTCAAGAGAGGAAGTGTTCAAGAGGGAGGATATACGAAGGAAGTGAACGATGAAGGAAGGCAACTTGTTGGAGCCACATGGATGGAGAAATAAGAGGATCATTCATTCATTAGAGGAAGTAGGGTACCATTGCCTAGAAAGTGGAGGAGAAGAGAATACTTTTGGTTTGATGATTTAAAGTGTTGGTCAGGCATCTTTCAAGTGAAGGGTGAAAGTTTCCAGATTCTCGAGTTGGGTGGAGATCATTCTCTTTGGATCCCTAGTCAAGGAGTGCCCTGATGCCTTCCATTGCTTGTTTGCAAGCATAACATTCACTTAGGTGAGCTATGGATTCCCAATTTAGGGCGGATCCATTCAAAGTATTGTTGGAACTCGGTTCTAGTTTCTTCTTAGTGAGCTCTAGACTCTCGGTTCGAGGTGGAGCCACTAAGGGCATTGGTTTAAGGGTGGAGGTGGTACAACCTCTAGATTCCCTGTATGGTTGAGGATAGAGGGGACATAACCTTTGGATTCTTTGTAATGACTGAATGGTGGAGGTGGTATAGCATATGGATTCCTTATATCATTAAGGGTGGAGGTGGTTGTTGGATAATTTAATTGTTAGTTAACTTACTTGTCATTAAATTATCAAACCCGGGGTTCATGAACTTGCGAAGTATACTTGCACAATATATGCTAGGAATAAACTTTCAATTTAAGAGTAAATTAATATATTGGAATGAAACGACAAAATGAAATAAAACATATTCATGAAAAATGTCTAAGATGAGTGTGCACACACACTTTCGTTTTCAAAAGTCTCAAATTCCGAACTTGGAAAGAAATATTTTAATCTATGAAATTGAAATGACAATTGACATGAAAGTAAACTTACTCTATTGACATGAAAATAAATTTAATCTAATGACATGAAAGTAAATCTATTTTACCAATAGGAAAGTAAATTTGTTTTAATGACTTGACAATATATTTTATCTAGAAAGTAGAAAATCTTATACTAAGAAAGCATTGAATTCTTAAACTATGAAATTTAAAGGCAACCTATTCTGAAAGTCATTAGAGATCAATTGAAATTACTAATGTGTGCATTGTCAAATTAGAATCATTCATGAGTATCTATCAAACAAATTGAAAAGAAATGAATCTATGAAATGAGAGCAATAACGCTTGACTTGCAAAATGACATAAATGGAGTGAACATGAAATAATGTAAACAATGCATCTAATCAAAAGAATTAAAATGAGCATAAAGAAACTAAAAAAATAAAACATTAGAATACATCCCATACTCATTAGGTGGCCTAGTCACTGTTTGGAACCAATCTTCAATGTAGTACTTTCTCTCCAAGAAATAATTGATCATTATTCTAGATCTCCTACCCATAAATGGACTAGTGTCGAAACTATTATACTACAAAATTGTTGAAATTTATGCATATGAATTTTAACTATACATCTAAATAATTTTTAACATGAATTTTATTTAAAAATGAATTCAACTTAAAAAAAATGAGAATGAAGCTAAAAAGAAATTCTAGATTGAAAGTTAACCCCTATGTATACTTCCTCAGCAACAACGCCAAAAATGTTGGGTAATTTAATTGTTAGTTAAATTACTTGTCATTAAATTTTCAAAACTGGGGTTCGTGAACTTTGTGAAGTATACGTGCACAATATATGCTAGGAATAAACTTTAAATTTCAATAATCTATTGAAAGAAATGGCAAAACTCAAATAAAATATATTCATGAAAATTGTGTAAAATGAATATGCACACACTTTCTTTTTCAAGAGTCTCAAATTTGGAACATGGAAAACAATTTTTTTAATCTATGAAATTGAAATGAAAATGACATGGAAGTAAACTTATTTTCTTGACATGAAAATAAATCTATTCTAGTGGCATGAAAGTAAATCTATTTTACCAACAAGAAAGTAAATATAGTCTACTGACTTGAAAGTAAATTTAATCTAGAAAGCAACAAATCCTATACTAAGCAATCATTGAATTATGAAACTATGAAATTTAAAGGCAACTTATTTGAAAGCAGTGGGATATCAATTGAAATTACTAATGTATGCATTTTCAAATTAGAATAATTTATGAATATCTATCAAACAAATTGAAAAGCAATGAATCTATGAAATGAGAGCAATAATGCTTAACCTACAAAAGAACATAAATGTAATGAATATGAAAGAGTGTAACCATTGCATCTAATCAAAAGACTTAAAATGAACATAAATAAACTAAAAATAAAACATTAGAATACATCACATACTCATTAGGTGGCCATCCCAAAGTGCATGAGAGGTGGAAAGTTGAGAAAACTCTTGATCAAACACCAAATGAAGGCACAACCATATCAAAGTGAACTACAATGATATTCATTACATCAATCATAAGCATAGTGCCAATGTTTAACATCCAAAACCCTACATTGAAACATGAGCATAGTTCCCAAACTTTTCACCCCTTTTGAGAGGAGAAGACACTCATATTTATACAAAAACTTAGATAAATAATTCATAAATGTAGATCCAAAAATCTCTCCTAGATCCACAAGTATCTCATGTGGTTACAACCATGTGTGGACATCTAGCAATTAACATCTCTTCATATCCTCTCACAAATCTCTCCTAACTTTGATGGGAGACACTATGAAAATTTCCATGATCTTTCTCCATGAAATGTGCTTGACCAATGATCTCAAATCTTCCTCAAAGCTTTAAGAGTTTGAAGAGGAAATTCGAATTTGAGTCTTAGAGGCTAAATATGATTGTCTTGGAATATTCAAATATGCCTACACATGTTATAAAACTCATCTGAATTTTATATAAGTGAATACATGTTATTTTTATATTATTTAACCATAAATTCACTTAAAATACCAAAATAAATGTATTGGAAAATCATATGCCTAAACCCATATTTGATCATGAAGATGGTCTTCGTGCATGGTTATGGAGCTACGAAATATGGTAAATTTTGAAGCAAAGTGAAAGAAAAGAGGGTGAAATGAATGACAATTTGGAGACCCAACAATGGCATAGCCTTTGGATTCCTTGTACTAACTAAAGGGTCGAGATGGAACAACCTTTGGATTCCCTAAGTAGATGGTGGTGAATATGGTATAATCTTTGGATTCCTTGAAAGCACTCCTCCTTGAGCTCTGAATCTGGCTCAAGGGTGATTGGTTGCAAGAAAGAATTGTAGTGAAAGCCAATATAAGATTGGGTGGAGAGTTGAAGTTTCAATCTCAGTTGCCAAGTCCTTCATTATAAGATATGTGCTTATATAGCTCCATGTGCTTGTACTTGTGGTATAAATGTTCACTGTGTGTTTAATGCAGGAATTAACGTTGATATATGTAATTTGTTTCATGATTTGTGAAGTGGTTTAGCTCTTGTGTGTTTGATGTGAAATTGTCAAGCTTTGTGTTTATTTGTGAGATAAAAATCCATCTAAATTCCTAAGTACTTGAAATGGGTGAATCTCTTTGGTTTGGTTGGTCTAATGCATTCATACTATGTGATTTCTTGTGAGAAGCATGTAATCCTTATTTATATTTATATACCTGTTGGGTAATTTAATTGTTCTTAAATTACTTCATTAACTGGCAACCAAGGTTCATGTACTTGTGAGATGAATGTGCACTATATTTGCTAGGATTCTTTCTATGGATTGATTGTTTCTAAAGATGAAATTTACCTAAGAATGGAAAAATGTTTTTGATGATATTTAGAGAATAATTACGCACATTTTCTGTCAGTTTAAAGTTATATTAAACCTATATTACTTTGTAGAATTAAGAATCTATCTTAATTGAAAATTTTAAAACCTATTCCTACTTGTATAAAAGGAAATGCTAAATTGCAAGAAAAATAATCTAATACTACTTACAAAATTGAAAACACTACAACCCCTATCTTGCAGAAAAGAACTTCTACACTAGATTGCAATAAGGAA
The DNA here is from genome assembly GCA_000404065.3 of Pinus taeda. NCBI lineage: Eukaryota > Viridiplantae > Streptophyta > Pinopsida > Pinales > Pinaceae > Pinus > Pinus taeda. The sequence goes on along the minus strand of APFE031118902.1, from coordinate 182,824 downwards.
ATTCTATGCTAATTACATAAAAGGAAATTGTATCAACAAGTCCTAACTTCTAATTTGCAGAAGAAAGATTAAATGAAAAACTTGTAACTCTGAAATGATTACTTGTGTGCGTAGTTAACTTTAAAGAACTCTTATTTCATTATCTAAGAAATTGACTTGAGCTATGAAATCTGGAAAGAGAATGCATATAAAAATTCAATCTTTTTGGTATTTTCCCTTTATGAGTACTCTAAAATAAATAAAAAAACAATTAGTCAAGCATCTTTGTAATGAAATCAATTAAGCAAATTTTGAGATAACTACTACGATTTAAGTAGACTAGAAGTGTTAAACAAAATAAAAGAACTTCACAACTCGACAAGGGGCCCTCCCGTGAGCGCATGTATGCTAACAATCAAGAGATATTTTATGCATGCGTTGAATACAAATAAATTGTATTAATCCATAATAAAGTGGCATAGTCTTGAAAATAAACCACAATAAAGATTAATAATTGAACTATGTTCTAGGTCTAGCCTTACAAATTTTATACAAATTTCATTAAACAACTTTTAAGAGTCTTATGCCAATACAACGTGAGCTAATTTGACATTGGTCGGTCACGCTATACCTTCCATCATCTCCCATTTCAATGTGCATCTGGAGGTCCTTCTCCTCCAAGGCACTGAATAATTCTTTGTTGTCGGTCATATGGAATGAGGCTCCACTATCCAAATACCACACACTACCCATCACAGATGTCACGATGCAAGTGATGAGGGTGAAATTCAGCTCAATTGTGAAGCAAGAGCTTCACCTTCCTCTCCTCCTGAGGGCTTCTTTCCAAACTTCTTGTGCGAACACTTCGTGGCATGGTGTCCTAGCTCATGACAATGAAAACATTGAATATTTGACAAGTCCTTTTTCTTGTTGCCCAGACTGGAATCTGATTTGGAATGGGATGAATTCCCTTTCCCTTTTTTTTCCTTTCGAGCTAAGGCACAATTATCCCCATCATCATGCTTGGATGACGATCCACTTTTGGTGTTCTGTTGAATCTCTTCTTGTACCAAGTCGGACCACAAACACTCTCACTTTGGTAGCTTCTCCCTCCCATTTACTAAGACCTGGTAGTTGTGCCAACGCTTGGGAAGGCCTAGAAGTGCTAGGTTGACCAAATCATCTTCAACAATTGTAACACTAACACTTCCAATCTCATCATGACATTGGGTGAACTTAGTTAAGTACTTTGGTTTTGTGTCATCCTTCTCCATCTTGATTTTTCTAAGCTTGTCCTTCAGTGCCAGCTTCCTGTGGCCACTGCTGTTTTGAAATAGGTCTGTCAAGGCCTTCTAAATTGCATATGGAATCACCTAACAGTGGAGGTTCGAAACAATATGCTCTCTAACTCCTTCTAGGATAATACTTCTCGCCTTTGCAACACATTTTATCCACTCTACCAGATCTTGAGCATCAACTGCTGGAGGCTTAGGAATATCTTTTTCTATGAATTCCTTAGGCTCGTTATCTTCCAACACTGCCTCCATCCTATCCTTCCAAGCAATATAGTTCGAACTACCTTCAAGAGCATATTCGAGTCTCAATCTGTAGAACACCATCCTGCTAGCTTTAAAGTATGATACTGCAAATTGAATTTCACCTGCAAAAGACAAACTCATATTCTCCTCTTCTAGAGTGAATCCTTCTCTAATACCATGTAGAAATTCCTTGTAGATTCAAACTGATAATTGTAATTTACTAAAACAATAGAATTGAATCTACTCTACTCATCAATGGAAACAATTTTAAGGTCATGAAATCATGAAGCATACTAGAGAAATAATTCAATCAACACATTACACAATGATTTCCTAGGGAAAACCACAACTAAAAACCCTTGCTATCTGTATATTGCATTAGTCAGAAAATATGAGAAGATTACAATGCTTTTCTCAAGCCCAATAAACCTTTGCACTATCTCTATCTTTCTCACAGCATCCTAAACAAGCATAGGCCAATACCTAATAGATTTTCTTCTTCTCGAAGTCCCTATCTCCTTGTGTTGTTTCCTTGGGAATTAGCCCCCTATTAATTATGGAAATTCCTCAATTGGAATTACGCAATCCTCATAGGACTTCTTCTAACTGCATGTACCACCTGTACAATTCATATGATTATACAACTGATACTACACCATCCCTAAACTCCAATCTCAACTAGGTAAATCTCAAATATGACATGCATGAGTTAATTATGAGTGAATCATTAGTTAACTGGTTGATCACTGCAGGTAGCACCCCACTCCTAGACCTCCCACTAATTCCTCCAACAGTTGGAACTAGTTAAACTGAATTAATTAATACAACTCAAAATAAACTCAACCAGAGCTCCTATAAAGTAGGAGACACTCTACATGACTCAAGTTAGACCCTCAACTCAAATTAACCGAGCCAACTAAGTCAAATTAACTTAGTTAACTAATACAAGTTGTTAATGTGGAATTACAACAGAATTATAATTTTATTCCTAATTTAATTCAAGGAAAAAATTAAATTGGGATTTTCTTGTTTCATTTTCAATGGAATATTGATTGCCTATAATGAAGGAGTAATTCCCATCAAGGAACACCAACTAATTGTTAGGAACCTCAAAGATATATGGTAGAAAATTTGGAATCCATAAAACCATATGGGATCAATGGAGGAAGGGAATGAATGAGGAGGCCAAGAAGACTACAAAACTCCAAAAGTAGGAGGACAAGATAGAATTGAGAAGATCTAGCTTGAGCTATTGCTAGAATATAAGATTAGCTACAAACTCCTTCCCCTATGTACAACAAGTACTTACAGGATAAATACCTCATGTTCCAAAGAAAGGATATCATGACCTCCAAGCCATATGAGGTCACCTTCCCAAATACATTTCTAGAAGCCTACTATGTGTGCATTAATGAAGAAAAAACCCACTGTGTGAGCTATAATAGCACAATATTTTGTTACATCATGACCAAATTTGGAACCCTAAGCACTTTGTGGGATATGTTCAGCTAGGAGCTTTTGCATCTTTCCTGAACAACTTTAAATAAATTCAAATGAAATCCATGGATTATAGGGGAGTATTATAGGTGTGAGTATGTCCTTCTTATACATTACAATTGGGTGAAATTCTCAAGGAATGCAAATTTTATAGCCCAAAATAAGAAGGAGACCATTAATCACCGCAAAGAACAAATTGAGATATTATCAACGACAACTTTCAAATGGTTTACTCATCACTGTGAACAAGCCACATAAGACATATGTAGAAAAGATCCATTTAAACACAATAACCTTATAGTGGCTTTGAAGAGAGTACACTAATGCATTAGGTGTATGGAGAGCTATGGAAATCATTGGGTGGACCTCAAATTTCACTACCAACGATCTAGCTATGTTCCAAAAAGTATCAAAATACTACAACATGTCTAGGAAGGAAGAACTTCTCGATTGGAGGGAGGTTGAAGAAAGGAAAGGCTAGTATCATGCCCATGAATCAAGGGAGGTTGACTATAATGTCATAAACCTCCATGGACGTCACACTCACTTAGAATCAAATTAATTACTTGGTTTCATAGGGGCATGCAATATTTTTGGTTAGGGGGAGATGATGTGTGCCCAATTTGGAATTTTTTGAGCACCTAACTAAGACATTTTTTCACACATTTTTCCCATTTTCATCTCATCCCAACACCCTTTTTTTCCATGAAGATGCATTTTTGTCAAGATACAATTATCTTCTCACTATGCCATTTTAATGTTCATTCTTATGCATTTATGGAGATAATTATATTTTTATGCTAACCATTGGTATTCAAGAGGCAAAGCTACATAGGTACCTTTAGAAAAGTGCATAATGCAAGTGTTACAACTCATTATTGATAGTTATTGCAACTCACTACTTGAATACAAGTGTTGCAACTGTCTGTTGTTGACTGTAGCAACTCGAAGTTCCAACATGATGCTAGAACTCCAAGTGTTGTAACTTTGAAGTGTTGCCACTTATGTTGCAACTCGTTGTTCTAGTGCAAATGCTACAACTTTGAGTCTTGTAACTATGAATTGTTGCAACTCATGCTACAAATCATTGATGTTGCAATTCACACAACAATGTTGCTATAATTCACTCCAAAATAATTGTTGCAACTCACTCCTAAATCGTTGTTGCAACTCTCAAAAAATTGATCATCGGGAAAGGTTGTTGCAACTATGAGACAACTGGTACAATGCATGAGCTCAACCACACAACTGTCACCAATATATTTCCCAAAGAAGTAAACTATTCAATATCCAAACAACGAAAATGACAAAGGCAATTGGTCAGTCAACGAGGAAAGATTCACCCAACTGCCACTTGTCACATAATTGAATGAGTTAACACTTGCCTGATTTTTCTATCTTTTAGTGAAATCATTGTAATAGGATGGAACAACTAGAATCTCATGGATGTCCATTGAATCCTTGGGTTAATTTATATATTTGACATAATGTATGAAATACCATCATCTATTTGAGAGTTGGTAATGGTAGTAAAAAATTGAGCTAAGTCAAGAGAACTGTGATTGTAATTTGAGCTTTTGCAATACAAGTTTTCAATCTATTATAATTTGATTTGATGGTGTGATGAATGATTAGTGCTTTACTGTTTTCTTAACTAGTTCCTCACCTGAGGAGGTAGGGACCCCTCCTTAGCCAATTATTTTTTGTAACTTTATAGTGTATATGTAGTTTCATTTATAGTGTTTTTATTTCAACAATTACTATGTTTGTTATCTTGTTGTAACTTTGACATTTCATATTGTGTAACTCTATTATTTGTGTAGTGCTGCAATTCTCAATCATATACCTTGTTTCCACTCATAATTAATATCGTTATATCTCATAAACTAAATATTATTGCAATTTTTGTGTGATCATAATAGTAATTCATAATTTAGGTTATTTTTGCAACTCACATTGTTGTAATTCCAATTTGAACATTATAATGCTTTATATTATAGATTCAATTAACTACTTTGTTTTCATATTGATTTTTACTTTACCTTGTCATCCAGAAATTACAATTATTGCTTTAATTCATGGTGTAATTCTTAATAGCACAATCTTTTTTGAATATCTTACAAATTGTGGTTTATTGTAGATTGTTAACCTTTGCATTTCATGTGCATTCCTGCTACACCATTCATGATCATCTAAATGCTTGAATAAGTCACCCTTTAATGCCAATGTCATTTATTTTTTTCGTATATGGCATGTCTACCTTTGTTGGGTATTACAACATCAATATTCCTAATCCCAATAGGTAAAGGAGTGACATTTACTTTTTTCCTCTATGTCGTGTCTACCTTTGTTGGGTATTACAACATCAATATTCCTAATCCCACTAGGTAAAGGAGTGGTGTTTACTTTCCTGCAGCCTAGATTAGTAATTCTACCTATGTTGGGGGTTACAACATTTGTCTTCCTAAGACCACTAGGTAGAAATGTGGTCTTTACTTTCATGTAAGTGTAGTATGGTTTTCTTAGTGAATTGTGAAGTCATGTTAATATATTTTCCTATGACATCCATTTAGAGTACTACAACTTCAATAATAGATAACAAATTGTACTAACATATACGATGCATGATAGTTCACAAGTTCCATACAAATCTTGGATTGAAAATTAATTGTACATCTCTTTAGTTGTCTTTTAAGTAATTAGAAATTAATTGAAAGGATCATAATTGACCTTGCCATCAACTTTAATAACTCTAACCCTCTTGGTATGGATCTAACTCAAAATTGCAACTTGGATTAGAAGTTTCAAACACATGAATAAAAATCAATAATTGAAAATAACATCTGTTGAGCCTGCAAAATGAATGGAAAGACTTGGCATGAAATATGGATGGAAAGTTACATCTACAAAATGTTACTCTTTAATGCAAGTGATATTTCCAAAAGAACCCCAACTATTGTATTTTTATTTATGAAATTCCATTGTGAACTCGCAAAAAGACATAAACTTAAAGTTAAATGGTGATTCAGGAAGCGATTAATATCATTGAACAAGCATGCAAGTACTTTGATTATTATATTACTTTCCACACTCATGTGCTAATAATATGAAAAAGTGAATTTAATGAGGATAAAATCACAAAAAAAATATTATTATTCTCACCGAAGGTGGTCTATAGCCATCGATTCATATTGACTTACTATTACTTTTTTCATTGACCATGTATTTTTCATCAATTGATAATGTTTGATATAGTAAACACAATGTTATATATATATATATGTATGTATGTATGTATGTATGTAGTCTTGTTGGAGGCTTTGCTCCTCCTAATGCAATTTTTCATTCAGAATGGTAGGTTAACCTAAGTCTTGCATTTTAATATGGCATTGACGCATATGCTTCTAAGTCTTATTAAACAGAAATGCTAACCTAATTTTTAGTTATAGCCATAACTTTTTCCGGCTCTTTTGATAATTCTGACATATCTACTCTATCAAAATGTCAAGTCATAATCCCTGGATGCGGGTGATTAACTGTCCAAAGGACAATCAAGCGGCGCATCATATGGGCATCTGTCAGCTCACATACGCCACGAGTCAGATCGCTTGGGAAGAGAGATGGGCCTGCAAAACTTCTTTAATGAGGCCTTTATTGTGTTCACTCGTCGGCTCGCGCGCCGCGTCCTGCCGCTACTTAAACGCTCATAGCATACCAGCTTCAATGCATTCCGATGTCGAGTTTTTACTTCCAGTTCTGGGCGTTTCTCTGAATCCCTCTGCAAGGGTTCATAGAACTGTTAATGTGCAGAGTTTATATGGTTATTGGGAGGTTCTGTTGTTACCCATCTCAGAGCAAGAAAAAATGCAGCGCGAAAGAGTCAGGTTACTGAACAGAAGAGGGGGCTCTGGTGGTCGAGCAGTCTTGCAGCGTTCCTCCGACACTCCAGAACCTGAAAGGCATTGTCCCTCGGCAACGAGGAGTGGCAGAGGAAGGGGTCGTGGTAGATCTGGAGCTGCAGTATGTGAACATGCTGCTCACCATACTGCGCGGTATCGTTTCCCTTGCTCGCTTGATAATGCTACTTTTATTATTTCCGTCTCTATTGAAAAGCTTGAAGGCAACAGTAATTTGGGAGCGGCCCAAGCTGAAGCACCTGCTGAACAGAGAATTGTAAATCCGGAGGAACATTTACGCCTAGTCGAGGAGAATGCTTCGTCGCCGATTCTGGCAAACCTCGCTGGCCCAGGTGTGTCCCTGCATGGCGATCCCTCCGGCTCGGTGGCCCCTCATTTGGACTCAGAGGACTCTCTTCGGTATGGGTGTTTGGTTGTTGAGGAGCCCTATACTATAGATGATGACTAGCCTAGCTTAATTCTGTTTTCGTTGCTATGATTTTGGCTCAGGATCCTGCATGTCAGTGCGTCGTTACTACATATATCAACTGTTTCATGTTTCTGTCCATGTTTCTGTCCATGTTCAAAACTGTAATGTGTCGGAGAACTGTACTGATCTTATGTGTTTTTTGTAAAATGCCATCAACAGGCTGAACTCTCAAGGCCACGACCTTGCTGTAATTTTTTTGTATCAATAATAGAAGTAGTCATATTGAGAAAAAAAAAATGTCAAATCATAATTATGTACTTTGTCCTCTTAGCTCACTACCTTTGCATCACCGCAATAGCACCACCACAATAGCACCACCACAATAGCACCACCCTCACAGTTTTACCATCTTTCCATTACCTTATACACCTCCTCCTTTAGTTGGAGCTCTTTAACCTGAGCCATAATCAAGATGCAATATTATCATAAACAAACACAAAGCAAGCAAAGAAGACAAGCTTGTCAAAAGTAGAAAAGAAGAAAACTACATAGGTGGCAATAATAAAGTGAGCATCATTAGTTTCAGTATCATTTCCATATTGAGAGATAGTTTTGGTTAGTAATTTCAATCTCATTTCCATATTGAGAGACAATTTATGTGGATCAATTTTAAATATTTAATCTAAAATCTCTCATATTTTAAAGACAAAATTTGTCACCATTGTTGAGCACCTTGGGTAGCTTTTTGTTAGACTTATGTAGAGTGGGCCATTTGTTTATTGATTGAGCACCTTGGGCATCTTTTTGTTAGAATTATATAGAGGCCAGTTGCTCTCTCTCTCATGTTTTGTGTTTCTTCATTTTTCATGGAAAAGAAACATAATAAACAAACTATTCCTTTATTACAACTAGGAAATAATTAACGATGATCTTTCTCCATTATATTAAAGCTATGTCACAAGTTAAAACATGTTGTTGTGCCTCCACAATGAAAAAATCATCACAAGTTGACTTACCTATATGATGCAAGGTGTTGCCTATATTCTAACTTACCTGCCCACACTAAGATACATATGAACAATGATAAGCTCCAAAATCTCCATGACAATCATGACAAGTGGATTTAAAAATTCCTTGAATATAGGTCCCCTTTTGCTTAAACCCCAAGCTAGAAAAAACATCCCCAATGTGGAACATATTATTCCTTGAAATATGCAATATATTTTTTCATGATGTTGTTGTTTATTCCAATTAATATCTTATTATTATATTCCATGTGTATTGTTGTAAAAGCCTTCACATTTTGTTTTTGGGTTGAAAAATCATATTCTTACTCAATGTACAATTCTCTAAAGCTCATTTAAATTCCATCCTGTAACCCACAGATCATACTTTCTATACTCACATATTTGACTACTTCCATAAGGCTTGTGAACATTGTTAAGGATAATTGAGAAAGATACCTCTTCATAATAGGTTCTTATATCAAATTATACCCATCAATTGTCAAATAGTATAAGTAGAATAATATTAGAGGAAGGAATAGGTATTGATAATGAACATCCCCTAAAAAGTAATACATACATACACAATAATTAAATTTTAATTATTGGAATTTGATTATTATTAGAAAATTCAAAGTATTTTGGAGCTTAATTTGAACTAATACAATAAATTACAAATAATATTTAATAGATCAAACTTTTGTAACTAAATAACATAAATATATATATTTCAACATAGGTATTATAATCTATAACATAAGTACATACCATCAATTTGTTGAATGCTAAGGAAAAACATGAAACTTGCTTAGTTGTCTTCGTAAGAAGATTATCCAATTGGGGTTTTGTAGTTGGCCCAATGACTGCATTTCCACCAACCTTGATTGCACAATCCATATTGATATATTTGGTTGCAAAAAAAATTAAACAGGTCTCTTATCATACATTTAAAACTATAACAACCATGGCCCTTTTAGGATTGCTAGGACAAGGGTTAGGATTTAACAGTGATTGTGCCAATTCTCTCTATCATTGAATCATAGAGTCAAGTAGTATAAATTGGTCATCAATGGGATCCTATCTTAGATTTGACATATATTTCTTTAGTTCCTTAGTTATAGCATCCAATTCTTCTTGTTTTTCTTTTGACTTTGGGTGTTGAATTGCTTATGTTGCTTGAGGCTTATCAAGTGGAGGTGTTGGAGGAGGTACCCAACTTCTACCACTCAAACTATCTAAAGGTTTACTATATGGACCATAAACTATATTACTCGAGATAGAACTAATAAAATATAATCCATGCATGCTTCCATTTATCTTATCATCACCAAACTCCAAATAGTCATAGGTGCTAGAAATGAACATATAACTCCATCACCTTCCTAAACCTCCACCTTGAAACCTCTAGTTGCAAAGGATACTATTGACATATGTGAGTGAAGCACACCAGAGAACTAAGTTCCCTATTTTTAATGATCCTATGATAAGCTTTTATGCACTCAATGTAGTGACCCTCCTACCAACCAACTCTTCCACCCCTCTTCTCTTAATGGGTCAATTCCCAATCTATTCTAGGTATTGCATCAATTCATATTATTTGTAATACTGAAGCATGATGGATAAACTCTCAACCTATTAATAAGGATAACTTTTTACCAAACCAATTGAAAATAATGCTAGCTCAACTGGTGGATTTCTTTCCCTCCTAATCTTTGGCTTACTTCAATTGGACACCTCTGATACTTTGGAATCTAGTTAATCACAATTCAAGAATGTTAGTTAACTGCCTGTTGTGGCCAGCAACAACCCCCCTTCTTATTTAGTGTTATTACTAATACTAAATAAGTGGGGGCCCTTAGTCAAAAAATTTAAAAAATAAATTCGTGCTTGTATTTCCTTTTTAAATAAAACTTACCATCATAAACTTAGGAAAATAGCCTTGAAAAATCTAAAAAAGCTTAAGTTTTATGATAAGGTAAGATAAAATCACTCCTTGAGAAATATTGCATCGCAAAAAGGATAATGGATACCTCCTTACAAGCGGAATTCTAAGATTGCGAGATCGCGATGCGAAACTTCATCGCATTGCATGCATCAAAGATCACTTACGCTGAAAAACCTCAAACTACCAATATGCGATGGTGCATATCGCAAATCACATTTCGCGGAAAGTACATTAATGCATGATTGTCATATTCTACGCTCCAGCAACATTACGATGTTGTGATGTTGCGATAGAGCGATATAGCGATATAGCAATATTGTGATGTTGCGATCTGCGACAAAGCGATCTGCGATATTGCGAAGCAAATCACAAAACCACTTCATCACAGATCTTTTGGGTTCGTTGTTCGAAAAAATATTTTCCATAAACCGAGACTTGGTTATGTGCTTTAATGCTAATTAATGAGTTAGTTTCCAATCATTAATGAAATATGGTTTTGTGCTTATCGAAGAGCCATTTCATGTAAGGTGGTATATTTTATATGCCTTCGGCATTTAAAGCTTTTCCGTCACCTTTCCTTATCATTATTCTCACCTCACTTGTAAACTGCAGGAACGAATAATAGAGAACTATACAAAGCAATATTTAGGATATTATGGGAAAGAAAGGAAAAGCTCCGAGTTCTCAAGACAAAGAAATGACACCCTTGTATACAGACACCACCTGTAACAAAGACACTGGTATTATTGCTTGGGAAGGCATGTACAGTCTACTTGAGGAAGAGAATCCCAAAGTGATGGAGGTTACAACTACTGCAGGCTCACATGGGTCTTCTGAGGCATCCATTACAGAGCTAGCTTGTTCTTTCTTACACCGGATAGCGGCGAGGCCCAAAATTATTCCCTACAAGGACATGGTTAAATGGGTACTAGACAACACTGACATCAAAAACAGACAATTTAAGACTCAGGGTCAAGGACTTATTGGCTCATTCACTCCACAAGATTTGAAGCTCATGTACCATTTACCAGAGCCATAGGCGACTTACAACAAATAGTTCATAGAGAATGTTGCTAAAGAAAATGAAGACCTGGAAGAATGCACCAAGAACTAGTCAAGGAGAGATGAACCACTAAAAAAGGATAAACATGGTATGTATAATACTGGTTCTCTCACCTCCCCGTATTGCTTTGCTACTACTATTCTCCATAGACTTTTTGGGAAGCCAGACATTAATAAATTTTCATCTGAATGGCTACCATTATTGGATGCCACCACTAATGCTACTGTTGTGGATTGGGCTAAAATATTGTGTGACAACTTAGCCACAACCATTTTAAATTACTGGTCTAAAAGAACTGTTTCTCAGAGAATTTATCCCCCTTTCTACTTATCTGCATATGCGATGGATGCAATCTGTTATATTTCCAAGTTTCTTTTGATGGGTTGGAAATGGACGACTCAAGACCCTTTACCCATTCATATTTGTTATAAAGAATTGTGGGATTCCAAGTTCACTCCGTATTTCTACAAGATTTGTCATGGAATCATGTTTCCCCTGTACAAAATGTTGTATGATAAAGATGCTCCAAGATTGTCTCCCAAAACAGAGGTAGATATACTCCCTGTCGTGAGATGGTTCGGAGAAGAACTGTTTACATATGTCAGGGTATTCGGAAGTCTCGCTCCCCCTCATGTCTTACCTTTATATGTTCCTGATAAACTCATGGCATGAGAAATTGCTTATCAAACCTACGGAGAAGGAGGTTTGACTAAAGATATGAAGGACAAAAAGAAGGCGATTTGGCCATAATTCCCTGTGGCCTGTGGGGCATTTTCGCTATTTGATGTAGGCCATGCATTCAAAGAAGTAAACAACATAACATGTCTACGATTGTTCAAATTTCCACGAATACTGTTCAACCCTTATGATATTGCTAAGAATTTCACTATTGCAGTCAAAATAAAGGTGTTTTCTAGGAAGATGATCTTTTTGATGACATGTTCCAACAGAAAAGTACGCTTAAAGAAGTTCTGCATTTGGCCCAAATGCGATTCCCTCCAGCATAATTTCAAGAGTTCAAGATATACAAGGAGAGGAGGTTAGCTAATATCCCTTTAGAAAAACTACGCTTGGAACCCGTAAGGGAACCAACTTTGAGTATTAGTCTCAGTGGAAGTTTAGGCACAGATAGATCTAAATCTAAGTCTGGGAAAGAAATATCAAAACATTCTAAGAGATCCAAAAGTGACCATGATAAAAGTGAAGGGTCAGTAAGGGATACTGCCCAATCAAAAGAGATCCTACAGCAACAGGCTTTGACCTCTCCACAGCTAAATCCTCCCCCTCTCATCATCCAGCCACCATCAGTTAGAACCGAACTAGATAAAGAATGGGAGACATTCAAAAATTTAATCAATATTGAAGGACAAAGCACAAAGACACCTGTGAGTAATGTACAGGCAACAAAAGATATAGTCATAGGAACAATTAGCAATGTCTCAAAAACAGAATATATTCCCATTACCCCATCCTCTGAACTTATGCTCAAAATAGAAGAGATTCCTCCTCTTGATGTATTCTATAGTCCACAACCAAGGCAACAGTGAGAAGACAAAGAAAGAACAGAAAATTAGAAAACATGCTCTCTCATGATGCAGAGCAATTAGACATCCTATTGCAAGATCCTACCACCGATCCCATTGAAAATCTCACCAAATTATCTCAGATCGCAGGAGCATATGCCTCCACTACCATTGATAAAGCATTTGAGGTACAACAAATACTGAAAGAGAAGGAAGACCAAATACAGGTTTTGCAGCAACAGCTGCAACAAGCCAACAATGAAGCACAGAAACAACTTGAAAGATTACAACAAGACTTCCAACAAACGCAGATAGGCTACTAGAATAGTTTGGCTGAAAGAGAAAAACAGTTACAAGATATGCAAGAAATGCACAAGGATGATCCTAAGCTTACATAATTCATCACAGAATCCATTTCCTTAAATGATCAACTACTGCAACAACAGGAAGCATTGTGCCAAAGAATAACACAATGGAACTCTTAATGCAAAATAAGCGATAAAATCACTAACCAAGTCGTGGACTTACGACATGATTATGATTTAATTGATAAAAGAGTTACTAAATATTTGGCTTGGCAAGAATCAGAGGAGGGGAAAAGAGCAGGCGCACCAATAATTAACGACAATCACAAAAAAATGCTCTTTAAGAAGTGGGATGCACAAATTAGGAAAGCAGAGCAAGTGACAGAAGAAGCAGCCACAGCAGCAAACAATATTATTGACTGCATAAATGAAAATTTTCACAGGGCAAATCTGATCTCAAAAAAAACTCCAAGGTATCTACTGAAAGCACAACAATTGCAAACAGGCTGGAGACAGAAGGCTCAAGAAAAGGCAAAATCAATCAAAAGATTAACTAAGTTGGATTGGGATTCTTACTGGGCATATTTGGCAAAACCACATAGCCAGTGCATGACTCTCAAATGTGTCATCAATTTTGCCGAGAAGATGGTGCCAGCTCTTGCCGATTCCATTTTCGGAGGACAGTTAAAGTCGGAAGTTGGCCAGCCGGCTCTTCTCAAGCAAATGTTGAACGCTTGCGATTTCAAGGAACAGATACAAAAATAGTTAGTTGTTAGTTTTAGTTTTAGATTCAATGTTAGTATTAATTTTTCTTTATTTTTGCCTGAAATGAGGACGGTCATTTAAACCGTATCCTACATTTTTGTAATAAATTATTTTTAGATTTAGTTAGTAGTATTTAAACCCTTCTCATGCATTTAGAGAAGGATCCTGAAATTTGTCAAAAACTTGTCCTCAGAACATGCACTTTTTCACCCTCCAAGGAGGTTTTGATGAATGAATGGAACATGATTTATTGATATCTGCATTTAATATCTACTACTGATGTTGCACTTCTGTACTCTTGGTGGATGTTGGATTAAGAAGATATAAATCGTTATCGCTTGAAGCTCATGAGTAGAACTAGTTATAAATGGTACTTTTATCTCTTAACTATTTATACCTTTGTGTTAAAAGTGATATTTATGTTCAATTGTTTATATATTGATGCGTGAATGCTTGAGCTATCATTTGGCACTTTTGTACGGTGATAGCTATTTATTTATGCTTAATGTATGAGTAGATTATTATGCGATATGTTTTTCGCAACTGTTTCATCTAACTTTTTATATGAAGTGGTTTATCTCTATTGAATTCTTTTCTCATAACAGTTGAATGATCTTTATTACCAATTGTTATTTGAAATCATTTTAGATCGCATAAGGGAAAGATTTCATCCCGGGTTAGTGTAGAAGTAGATATTTCTGTTTATTAGAATACAATTGCATGTTATTAGATTAGAGTTAGAATAAAAGCATTTCACTTAGGAAATTTTAGAAAGGAAATATCAAATCTCAACACACACACACATAAATTGGGAAACTAGTCCCATATCCCTAGTCGGACCCACTATACCAAACGGAAAAGGAGCTGCTAACCAAGGTCCAGACTGGGTGGGTATCCCCCTTGTTGTAGACCCGATTTCCGGGGCTTCAACATATTTGGCGCTAGAAGGAGGGCACCGAACTGTGAATGGCAAGTAAGTCTAAATCTAAATACCATTCTGAGAGTAAATCACCCTCACCATCTCCCCTGACTTCTCCATCGCACTTAGAATCTTTAAATCTAAAGCCAGAAGTCGAAAGAACAACAGTCGCTGCTACAAACCCTGACATTTTATAACAATCTACTATTGAACCTCCTAAATTTGAATCTTTGAACCATAAACTTCACCGATTTTCTATATCACCGCAAAGATCTGATAAATCTCAAGGCAGTGTGACTTCGCAATATAACCCTGCTCATCCTCTTACCAGATTAAAGAGCGAAAAGTTTGGTTTTTAGCCAACTGAGTTACGTCTACCTACAAGGAAGAGAGCAAGGAAATCACCTAAAGGGTCTGATAGCGAGACTCTTTCATCATCATCATCCATCTCGACCTCTCCACCACGAAGTCAACCATCCACTCCTCCACTTCAGATTATTGTCCACCATTCCACTGGAACTTCCACCTCTTTCTCAATCATCTGGAGTCGTAATATCCTCATCTTCCCAACCACAGGGATCATCTTCTACACTTTCCTTTGTTAGTAGTTCAACGATGGTCCAATCTCCATGGAATAACCCAGGGGCAGTCTTAATGCTTGTGCCCTTGAGTTAGATACCGGCCCATCTTGAAAAATGGCTGCCTAAGTTTAATCTTGAAGCAGGCATGCTAACGGAAGAACATATAAATAACTTTATGTTATCCGTAAATCTCAATGGAGTTACCAACGAAGATGCTGTCATCCGACTTTTTCCTTATACTCTGCAAGGAGCAGCTGGATCATGGTATTTCTCATTACCGTCTGGATCTATCACTAGTTGGGATATCTTCCAAGAGCAATTCCTGACTAAGTTCAGTGATGATAGGTCTACGACAACATTGATCAACGACCTGTCTAACCTTAGGGCCGAGTCAAAGGAACCTATCAAAGATTTTAATTCGCGTTTCAATAAACTGTTAAATAAAATTCTTACTGCTTCCAAGCCTAGCGAAGAAGTGCGAAGTGAGTGGTATATCACAGCTTTACCATCAAACATAGAAATCTTCGTTGATAGGGCTAATAAATTAACTTTAGCTAACAATATGAAGGAAGCAATAGCAGCAGAGAAACGTATCATAGCCCTAGAAAAGAAAAACGCGATAGAAGAACGAAAATCCAAGAAGGTTACTTTCAAGGAAGACCCCAAGAAAAAACAATTGAAAGATCCGTTCGATTTAGAAGGATTGAAAAAAGTTTTGAAAACCATGTCTAACGAGATGGTCGACATTAAGAAACAAGTGGCAGAAACTTCTTCTAAAAAGCCATACAAGCCTTACAGGAGAAACCCTTCGACTGATTCAAAGCCACCAAATGCTATCACAAGTGCTGAATCAGAAGAAGAAGAAGAGGAGATGGCTACTGAAGAACATACCGATGAAGAAGAAGTTGTAGAGGTACAAGGTATGTAGGATTTCATCCTCCCAGATGAAGAGGATCAAGAGGCATCCCCAGTTAGTACTCGAAGTAGAAATCAACTTGATCCTCCTCAACCTGCTCCTAAGCCAAAGACCGCAAGCTCAATGACTAAGGATAAAGTCGCAACCAAGAAAACAACACCTAAAGCGACTCAAACCATCCCAGTTCGAACAGATTCATCAACTCCATCAAAAAAGCTGATTGTTTCTGATGAAATGGAGTATAATATCATAGAAGACATCAAAAAGACTAGGGCTAACATCACTTTTTACGAATTGAGCAAGTTAAAACACCAACAAAAGGTACTTTTGAAAGAATGACATGCTGTACCAGTTACACCTTTTCCCGCCACTGTAATCTCTCAAGATTCCCATGAAATGGGAAGACCTCCAACTAATGTGATTAATAAAGTTGATCCAAATGATATCGCCTTAATTGGAGGAAGGTCGAGATCTCATACTCCCCCATTTCTTCTTACTTATGAAGTTTTCAATAAAAAATTGCATAATCGTTTAGTGGATTCTGGAGCTTCATCTAATATTCTACCAAAATCAATATGTGCAAAGTTGAACGTTCAACCACAAAAATCTACTATGCGCATAGTTCAGCTAGATCGATCGCAAGTCGAAGTGATCGGTGAATTAAATCAGGTTACCATAAGGCTGTCATCTAATCCAAAGGTATGTCAAGTTATCGACATTTTAGTTGCTGATATTATGGAATTTTATGGCTTAATTCTTAGCAGAGATTGGTCAGAAAAACTTCATGGATACTTTGCAACTGATTGGTCCCACATGTGGCTCCCTTACAATGGTAAACCAAATTAGATAAAAGTTGAGCAAGAAAAACATCAGAAATACATAGTAACAGAACTGGAAAGAGAGAATGAACCGGTAGCATACAACAATAACATCATTGGCAACTACTTAGTAGATTCTTTCTTAGGAAATTTTAATGCTCATACTTCACCTTAGAAAATTTTGTTTTATCTCAAGTAGAAAATTTCTCTCAAACAGATAGTTCTAAATGTATTAATTTTATAGATAGTCCTGTAAATAAATCTCTATTTTGAAATTATTTTTTGACGGTTCTAAGTCTAATGAAGGAGCAGGAGCAGCATGTGTGTTAATCAGTCTAGAGGGAAATAAAACTATGCTAACTTGTAGACTCGAATTTGATTGCACCAATAATACCGCAAAATACGAGGCTTTAGTCCAAGGGTTATACAAAGCAATCGGATTAGACATCAAATATCTTCAAGTTTTCGGAGATTCTGAAATTGTAATCAGACAAGTACGCAATACTATACATTGTTTATCAGGTCATTTAAAACATTACCAATCTTTAGTTCAAGATTTGACTGAACACTTTATAGCATTTAATATTTCATCAATTCCCAGACTCTAGAATGCTAGTGCAGACCTCCTAGCTAACGTACCTTCCAAGCTCATTCCTTCAGAGGATTATAGCCCGGATCGATTTTCAATCGAATTAATCTTTAGACCCTCGATTCTTGATAACATTACCAATTGGAGGATTTTCAACGATGATCCTGATATTGTGAGTTTCCTCACATCTGAAGGATCCTACACCAATGAGATAATTGATAAGGACCAACATGATAGACAATTACAACAAGATAGCACTAATAATGCTATGCCAAAGTCAGTAGTCAAGTTAGAAGACCTTTACGATTTGAAAGACCGATTCAAAAGATCTACCAATTCAAAGCTGCAAAGTTCAACTTTGAACTATGAATTAGTAAATCTTGGAACTGATACCAAACCACAGAATATCAACCTAGGCCTTGGCCTAGCTCCTGAAGAAAAATTAGCGTATATTCGTCTCTTGAGAGAATACAAAAGTGTCTTTGCTTGGAACTGCGATGAACTCAAAACTTATGACGCTTCCATCATCCAACATACTATCCCAATGATAAACGATGAAAAACCTATCCAGCAAAAGCTGAGAAAGATCCATCCCAATCTAGAAAACCAGATTAAATCTAAACTCAATAAGTTATTGAAAGCCAAAATCATTTTTCCCGTTCGACATTCCAAATGGGTTTCCAATATGGTTCCCGTTAGAAAGAAAAATAGAGACATTAGAATTTGCATTGACTTTCGAAATCTTAACAAAGCCTGCCAAAAGGATAATTTTCCTTTGCCTCCCATGGAACAAATAATGTAGGTAGTCGCAGGATTAGAATTAATGTCATTCTTGGATGGATTCTCAGGTTACAACCAAGTGTTGGTCCATCCCGATGATCAATTAAAACCCACATTCAGAACCAAATGGGGCACTTACACATATCAAAAGATGCCCTTTCTTCTGATCAACGTTGGGGCCACATTTCAGAGAGCCATGGACATCGCGTTCAAGGGATTATTTAACAAATCAGTGGTAATCTACTTGGATGATATAACATAAACGAGGCAATCATCTTAGAGATTTAAAACAAACCTTCCAACGTTGTCAAAGGTAGGGAATTTCACTTAACCCGAAAAAATCTTTTTTTGCATTAAGTGAAGCAAAACTTCTTGGAATCATAGTGTTAAAATCTAGAATTCATATTGATCGTGAAAGAATCAAGGAAATTTCCGAAATACCCCTACCTCACAACAAGAAAGCCATGCAATCTTTCCTTGGCCAGATTAATTTTGTAAAGAGATTTGTTCCAGATTTTTCAAGAATCGTGTCTCCTTTACAAGCAATGATTAAAAATAACTCAAATTTCAAATGAGTCCACGACGAATATGAGGCATTCAATCTGATCAAACAAGCAATTGTTAACCCTCCATCTTTAGCAACTCCAAATTTTTCCGATCCTTTTATTTTATATACATTTGCCTCTGATAGATCATGTAGAAATTTTGAATAATATGACACTTATTCACAGAGATTATCCTGATTATAAACTAATTGCAGAATACATGCATAATAC
The DNA here is from genome assembly GCA_000404065.3 of Pinus taeda. Taxonomy (NCBI): domain Eukaryota; kingdom Viridiplantae; phylum Streptophyta; class Pinopsida; order Pinales; family Pinaceae; genus Pinus; species Pinus taeda. The sequence goes on along the minus strand of APFE031118902.1, from coordinate 163,500 downwards.
ATAACCTCCTCTACGTTGATCATCAATTTGCAGTATTAAAGAAACAATCGCATGCGCACAGTGAAGCATCGGTCACACATATCAACACAGTATGTACCCAGGGAAAGCATAAAGCTGAAAACCCCCAATTATCTGTATATTATATTAATTGAGAACATGTAACAATACATAGTAGAATACTCCTCAGAAGTACTCAGTACTATCTCCACGTGTTACACACAAACTAGCTCAGATCTGAATCAATCACTGGCTCAAATCTCCTCCGTTGCTTGTCTGCCTCCACTGCACAATCCTGCATGAAAATACTGATGAATGAATAAGCTCCAATTTCGTATTCCTTTTGCCTATACCACGCAATCCTCATTGGAAATGCTCAATCCATTGATTGTGCAAATCTCATGCACAACTATAGTCACAACTGACAACTGTCTTGCCCTTTCACTCATCTCTAACACTTGTCTCCACTAAACTGTCCATGCACTAAGTTAACTAATGTATTCTTCAGTTGCTTTATGAGTTAATAATTAGTGAATTAATTAATAATTAATTCACACCACTCATCACTTAGTCTATTGATTCGTTAGACTAAATACAACTAGTTCGACTAAGTCAAACTGAACACAACTCCATCAACTCCTCAATCAACTCCACAAAACTCAATCACTGAAGTCCTAACTAAAGTCCTCCATGCAATAGCTCAAGTAACCCATAAGAAACACGTATTTCCTTCTGGCAGCTGCATGTGCCACATCTGTAGCTCGAACTAAAGTGTTGCAAGAGGATAAGATAATGTTTATAGTCCAAATATTATTAAGAGCTAATATTCCACTGTTCTATTTTTAGACTGACAGTATAAAAATAGACTTCGCCCATATGTCTAAAAATAGAGGTCCATCTATTTTTACCAACTTGA
>APFE031118902.1:120170-147870 GCA_000404065.3 Pinus taeda | reverse complement strand
TATCTCCTTCAGGTTTGTGCAGTTAGATCAGAGGTTAGTGAGTGTGTGAAGAGGCCAATTCACACAGGTGGCAGCATTGGACCTCAAGGAAACTGCACAAGGAAATAGGAGGCTTGGAGGGTAGAGGAGAAGGTTCGTGAGAAGCCTTTGACTGTTTATGAGTAGCAAAGGGATTGTACTGAGAGTTGGATAGCTTCTGAGCTAAGGCTTTGTGTAATCCGGACTATATTTCCACTTGATTGATAACACATGGTTGGGGTTTTATGCTAGTGCTTTCCCCTAGATATATCTTGTGTTATGTGTGTTTGATTCCTTCTTATCAGTTATATGTGTTCTTATTGATGTTGCTCATGGTTGATTAAGCTTCCACTAAATTGTTTGTAGAAGTAGATCGAGTGTTTTGCTTTAGTACATTGCATTACTAGGTGATCTACAGGTGGGAAATTTCTACATGGTATCGGAGCTAGCTGATTTGTAGAAAAAGTTCTACATGGTATCAGAGCTAGCTGACTTGTAGAAAAATTCTACAAAATTCTACAGGAAGTGTGTCCAACTATTCATGAATTCTATAGTGTAAATCACATGAAATATAGTGCAACATCTAAAAACACAAGATAAAAGAGAGATAAAACCCAAAAATATCTCTTTCATAATAGGAAATAGAGAGTTATGTTCACTTTTAAGGGGGCAAGATCCAAGAGAAATACAATAAATAGAATCATAATTCTTAACAAAACATTACATAATATTCTACTCAAGTATATATATTCATAGAGAATAGTAATTTCCTATGGACTTACTTATAATGAGACCATATTAACTACTATAGGTTTGATTAACAAAAAGAAATATTTTTATAATGATTGACTAATAATTAACTATTTAAATGGTCACACACATTAATAATGTATCTAAGGAGTTAGGGTAGAACCTTAACATGCCCTCCCCCTTCAAAAGAAACATCTTCCTCAAGGCTGAAGATGAGGAAATTGTTGGAGAACCATTGTTGGTTCCCATGTGGCATCTTCTATGTGCATATCTTTCCACCAGATCAATACTTCCTTAATAATGCACTAGCACAATTGGCACTATAAGATATCAAATACCACTTTTATCTAGATCCAAATGGAACCTTCTTCATCAAATTTTGGTAGGTTGGTCTGCACTTTGCAATTTGATCCAGAACCTTGTTCAAACAAGACACATGAAAGACTGGATTGAATATTGGAGCAACTTGGAAGAGCCAACTTATAGGAAACCTTACCAATGCATTGTATTATCTGATAAGGCCCTTAGAACTTAGGAGTTAGCTTCTAGGAAACTTTACCTTTGATTGATTTCCATTTATAAAGGTACAAGTGAAGGAATTCTTGATCCCATTCAACAAAAGAATGCTTAGATATTTTTTGATCAACTTGTTTCATTCAATTTTATGTCATATCCAAGTTCTCCTTTAGGATCCAAATAATAGATTCTCTAGTGTGAAGTATTCTATCTATTGCATGAACCATGTATATGATTGGTACGTAGGATGCCACAAATAGGGGGTTTTGTCCATAAACCATGTCATATGGTGTCATTTTTGTAGCTCCATGATAATTCATGTATTGTACCACCATTTAGAAAGGGGAAGCCATCCCCACTAGTGTGGATTTTCAAAAGAAAAGTATCTCAAATACGTTTCTAAGCACTTATTTACCACCTTTGTTTGGCCATATATTTGAGCATGATATACAATTCTCATATTTAGTAGTGTACCATGAAGTTTGAATAGTTCTTACCAAAATTTTCTAGTGAATGTGGGGTCTCGATATAAAACAATGGAAGTAAGCATACCATGTAGTTTAAAGAGTTGATCGATGAAATCCTAGGAAACCAAGGAAGGAGTGAAAAGATGAGCTAGGGCACATAAATGAACAACTTTTGAAAGATGATTCTCCACCACCATAATCATTGTTTTGTTTTCAACTTTTCCAAGTCCCACAATAAAATCCATTGAAATGTCTATCCAAATTTCTGTTGATATTGGTAGAGGTTGTAGTGCCCTTGGTAACTTTATTATATCTCCCTTATTTTTTGGCTAGCATCATAAGATGCTAAAAAATACTTGATATCTATTTTCATCCCTTCATAATGAATGAATGCATAGTTATTTCATAGGTTTTATGAAATCTTGAGTGACCTATTGTTGGTGATGATTGTATATCCTCTAAAAATCATCGTTTTAGGATTGAATATTTTTCCAAAACAACCCATTATACCACAATGTATCTTTTTTCCATGTATTATTTTTAGGAGGCTTGTGTTCTATCTAAAGTTGTTGGATGAGTTGCCTTAAAGTATTGCTTGCTAGTCATTCTCTATAAGCTTCCTTAATCCATATTGGAATTGGTAATGATAAGACAAGGAGTGATGCATCCTCTTTGAATTATTTGGATAAGGAATCAAATACAACATTCTCTTTACCCTTCTTATGCATGATCTCATAATCATATCCCAACATCTTGGTTACCCATTTATGTTTCTTTGGTGAAGAAAATAATTGTTTGAGGGGGTACTTTAGACTATGATGCTCATTATTGATCTAAAAATGCCACCCTATGAGACATGGATGCCAAGTCTCCATTGCATGAAGGATAACCATAATTTCCTTCTCATATGTGGATTTTCCCAAATTGTTATCACACAATTGGTTACTGATGAATGCTATTGGACATCCTTCTTGTATCAATATCACTTGTAGACCTCTTCCTGGGTTATCACATTGCAAGAAAAAAGTATTATAAATTCAAGAACTATTAATACTAGAGTAGTGCATTGGTTTTCTTTAATGCAATGAATGCTCATGTGGATTTTTCATTCCAAACAAAGACATTATTTTTAAGGTGTGAAGTTAAGGGAGCTACAATTTTGCCTTAAATTTTCACAAATTTCTTCTAGTATCCTGTAAGTCCTAAGAATCCCCTCAAGTTCTTTAGTGTTTTGAGATATGGTTAACCTTGCATAGCCTCCACTTTCTTGGTATCAACTCGAACTCCTTTCTGACTTACAATGTGACCCAAATATTTAGATTTTAGAGACCCAGAAGCACATTTGGAGTGCTTCTTGAATAATTGGTTGTATCTTGAGGGACTTGTAAGCACTTATCAATATGCTCTAAGTGTGATTCCCATGCTTTATTGTAGACCAATATAAACCAATATATCATCAAAGAAGATAAACACAATTTTTCATAGGAATGGTTTGAAACTATAATCCATGAGGTGCTAGAAAGTGGGTGGAGCATTACAAAGACAAAAAAGAGTCACTAGAAACCCATAATGAATTTCATGTGTTTTAAAACTCATCTTTAGTATGCCTTCCTCTTTCATTCTAATTTGGTGGTATCCCGAGTTTAGATCAAGCTTAGTGAAAATCTTTGCTCCATGAATGTCATTCAAGAGATCATCAATAATTGGGATGTGAATTTTTTCTTTATTTTCAAATTGTTGAGAGCCCTAAAATCAAGGAATATGCACCAAGTTCCTTCCTTTCGTTAAGACCATGATTACTATTGATGAGCAAGGGATTGTATTGGGATGTATGACCCCTAACTCCAAGAATTCCCGAATGATCTTTTCTATTTCATTCATTTTTGCAAAAGGTTTTCGATAAAGATGTACATTTGATGGTTGAATTCCTAGAATTAGGGGAATTCCATGGTCATGTTGTCCTAGATAAGGGGATAAACCATTTAGTGTTTTTGTTAGCACTCTATGAATCCCTTTAGGCTGAAGAAAGGGCCACATAGGTAACCATAAATCGTTTTTGGCTATAAACTAGTCTTTTCTAGCTGGAGGGGGATCCCTCCCTTAAAAAACCTAAAGATTAGAGACTTTGAAGCACATAGTTTGACAGAGACCAGATCTGAAGAGGATTTTAAAAGTTTATTGGAACTTGGTGAAAGGTTCTGGAATATGGATGCATGTGATCATAAAATTACTAGCTCATCATACCTATGCATATAGCAATCAATTGCATGCACAAAGGCCTATCTAGCACATACTTCGACTAGGAAAACAATTATAGTATAGTGGGAAATGAACATATAAAACACTCATCCACACATGACAAAACAAATGATATTTCTGTTACTGTATTTCAATGGGTGATTATTAAGAGGGAAAGCAAAATATTTAAAGGCATAACACATTTCATTTGCATCTGAAACATTAAGACACAACTAAACTAGAGCATGCATGATGAATACTAATAGAGTTGTTCCCTTATACCCTTAAAGAAGACCGAGGAAGAAATTAAATAAGGTAAAAAATACACAAGAGAGAACCAAATTCGAAGTATAATACCGCAAGTATCTCTACAATGATCACTAGAATAACTCAGCATTAAGTATTATTAGAAAAATGTCACAGTGCACAAATATCTCTGAAACAGTTCACAATAACATTCAACCCCCTCTAGCTTGTATCATTTGGCATTAAATAGCCTTACATATTAAAAAAATCTCATCACCAGAAACAACAAATGTGTTATCCATGAGATAGGTCGAAATGATAAAAAAAGTAACAAGTTCTTAAACATATCTTCAGTTTTTTCTTTTAGTAGAAAAACAAAGATAAATCAGATCTTATCATGCTATCCTATATTAAAAATCATCCTAATTCATGAGAATCTTATCATAGTCATCGTACCATACCTTTACAAATAAAAAATAAGAAACAACAGTTAGCTACCAAATCTGTGATGTGCATCAGCTGTGTAACATGATTTCAAATTGTGCTTATATCTCCTTTTTCCCGCCTCAAAATTCAAAACATGGCTCATCTATATAATCAACACTCTCAGACTACCCAATACAACCTCAAGATGACAAAAAATGACACATGAATTTCCACATTTCCAAACCGAAATCCAAAAACTTCATCCTTCTGTCAACAAAAACTGCGAAAATGGGCCACAAAATGACACATGTAACTCCCAAATGGTAGCACCTATATAAAATCTGAGCTAGGTTTTTGTAGATGAGCTTGTTGTGAACAAAAAACTCTCTAATTTTATTCAAATTATTCCCCAGATTCTTAAAAACAACTCTTAAAAACCATGGCTAAAATAGGAGAATACACAGTTCGAAAATAGGCCTTAAAGATGCATCTGAAACTCTCGATCTATGACACCAGTGCAGAAATCGGAAGAGGCTATTATGATTTGACCCATGTTTGAGAAAAAATATTTTAGTGTTTTTAAATTCAGATCCATGTGGTCGAAATCAACATTTCAAACTGATGACTAAAACAAGGTATTTTGCGCAACACTGTGCAACGAACAATATGAGTAGCACTCCATGCTCTGTATGGTTGGACAACTCCTCTGGAAAAATGGATCAAATGGGTAGGCTTGAAATGGATGTGTGATGGTGTAGAACTCTTTAAGTAGGATCTCCAACTCTTGCAAACCTCGTAAATGGTTGATACCCACCTGCACAACGGTTGCGCAATGACTATGTGCAGCGATGACTGCGTAGCACCAGTGCGCAACAAATGACTCTATGATAATTGTACTTTGTCCTCCATCACTGGCTGAGCTGCAAATAAATCCTTGTTCTTTAACCATGATAATTAAAAGCTCGAACTCAACAATGCAGACACTATGAAAGAGATATGGTGGTCACTTGTTTGATTTGAATTAGCACTTAATTTGTCATGTAGCACGATGTGATAAGGTGCTCCATTTGGGATGATATGATGGTTTGCGCATAGGAATCATTACAAAATTAGGGAGCATGTGTTCTTGGGTAGTGGGGAATATATGGGTTATGTAATGTATAGTGTGTAATCATGGTCTTTTGAGGGATAGGTTTAGGATAGGATGGGGAAAATAAAAGTCATATGACTAAAGAATAAGGGATAGGGAAAGGGATTTATGAATGACCAATGGGAGATTGGGAGATATAGGTTATGGAATTACAAAAACAAGGGTAGATTAGAAAGGGGAAAAGAAACAGGATATTCTAAAAATACCCTTTTGCTTGAGCAACAAAAAATTGAATGTAATGAACTCAAGAGAACTTTTTGGCAAACACATAACTGGCACATACCCCATGACTTGACTGTTCAAAAATTTTTAACCCTGACTCCCAATGGCTCGGTACTATTTCATGATTTGACTGGATTACTTGATGATTAAACTCACGGTGATGTTGGACATTGACTTTCAAACTTATGATAGCGACAATGATTATAAGTTCGACTTATTCAAACTGAAAATAAAAGAATTTGAAAGACAATCGATAAATGAAAACTACTGACCCTAACAGTCTCAAAGACATGAAGATGTTTGTCAAGGCTAGATGAAAATTTGTGTGGTTTTTTGTGTTGTATTATCCATAGCCTATATGGCATTAAATTGGGCAATAATGCCAGAGTGGTAATTCTATAATAACTTATCCATACAATGAGAGATGAATATTTCAGGGGAGTTTACTTGAATCCCTTGAAGGGTGTGTGCATGTCACTCTTTAGTGAAAATCATATAGATTTCTTTGAAATCCTTGTGATTGGTCCTAATGTAAGTAGCCATTATGCTACAAATATGATATCACAACCACCCATTTTGATGGAAAATCAATGGTTTTTGAGTTGATAGGCTCTCATTTAGGGTTTTAATTTTTCACCTTTGCCCTATATTTCATCATAGGTCCACAGAAATCATGATTTGAAAGTTGTGCACTAGATGTAAAAAATAATGGGTTTTTTTGCAACTATCTTTTTAATGAAATTGTGAGTATTACCACTATCAACTAGGATTATAAATTTCTAGTGTTTGATGTAGCTCATGATTTTCAATGTTTCTGGAGTTGAAATACTTGATAATGCATGCAGGGAGATTACAAGTTCTTTAGGAGGAAATGATGGTTCAATATTTGCTTGATTTTGTGTGTTGGTGTCTTAAATTTAATGTTTATATCTCCTCAATTCTTATGTCTTCCATGAGGGACTAAGTATTCATATGAATTTAGAACAATTTATGTTCTTTACACTTATGAACTAGAGCATATTTTTCATCACGATTATAGAAAAGTCCATATCTTTAGTGATCATCTCAATTATAGAAAAGTCCATATCTTTAATGATTTGGTGAATTATGCTGGAAAGGATGAGTGCCACGAATAATGTTGGGATTTTTATTTGCATGTTAATCACCATTTCAGATTTTAGAGCCCACGCGGTTGCTTCTCACCATGTAGCAGGACACTACAATCCAACTTCTGCTTGAATCTCTTCCCTGAGACCAGTAATGAAACATTGTTTATAGAATGAATCTATTAAGTTGTCTATACATATGGATAATTGCTTGAAAGCTACTCTAAAGTCAATGACTGAGCTAATTTCAGGTAACTTAGTAAGTCACCCCAAATAATGATTATCCCTCTTGGAATGTGCAAAGACAAATTTAACAAAATAACTCTAGGCAATGTAGTATGAATAGGTTTTTTATGTCATTCCCACCATTCCCATTTTTATTTTTCTAAATATAGGACCCCCACCTTGAGTTTCACCATGTCATTAGTAATATTGTAGATAGTGATTCAATGTTCCATTTGAGTGACCCATCTTGATGGGTCAAAACTATCAAACTTGTTTAAGTACATCTTAGGAGGACAATGGCATGTATTTTATTTATTTCTCTATCATTGTGTATACTTAATGAGTATTGTGGGTGAATAAATAGATTTGAGTTTGAAGCCTCTTCTTGGCGCGGCTCAATTTATTATGGTTTTCTCCTAGTATTATTCAAGCTAACATACTTGAAGATTGTTAAGTCAATTTTTTTCCAAATTTGTCAAACCACTCATATTGCTTCATATTGAACTTCTCTTCAAGTATGTTTATGTTGCCTTGACATTTCTTAAGTTGACCTTAAAATTCAAATTTATTTGTAGTAGAGTGAGTGATCATGTTGTCTAGTGAAGTATGAGCATGTTATAATTATTATCCCCCATGTGAGAGCTCACTAGTAAAATTTATTAGGTCCTAAGAACAAGGGAGTGTCAAGTGTTGTAGCACTAGGATATACAGGTAGGGCCCAAAATTAGTACTCATCCCAATATCTCAAGGAACCAAATAAGGAGGATAAACCATTTCTTAAAAATAAAAAAGTAGCTTGATAACCCTAGGAAAAAAAACTCTTAAAATCATAAAAAAATACCTTCTATAAGGTAGGGTTTGAGGCAAAAAAAGTAAAATAATCACAAATTTTTCTATGCTTCTTAGATTAGCTATTATGACCCCATTATGAAATTCCACTTATTTTTTGGATATAGTGGCACTAGTTTGACTAAAATCTATTCTACCTGTCAAGATATTCAATCTATGAAATTCACAACCTTCCCAGAAAAACCCTATAAATATTGCCAATTTTAAGTAGTGAATAATTTCACTTCTTAGACCTCATTTTGGACATTTTTTTTTTTAGGTATGTTTTTAAAGAGGAATTCAATCATTATATTGGATTCTTGAAATTTTGTACTAAAGTCTCATAAATCAACTTGAATATTGTCATCCTCATTTTTTCCATAAAAAAATAGCCAAAAAAAAATCATTCTTCCACGTTTTGCGCCAAAATTTCCAAGTCCATGCCAAAAAAAGAGATTTGATACCACTTGTAGTGTAATTTACATGAAAAATAGTGCAAAAACCAAAAAAGAAAAGAAAAAAGCGAGATAGATCTCAACAAATATCTCTTTGATAATAGAAAATAGAGCTATGTCTACTTATCTCTTTGAGGGAGAAATCTCCAAGAAAAATGCTTCAAATAATTCTTAATCAAAAATTACATAACCTTCTACTCAGTATATATCTATCCATAGAGAATATTAACTACTTATGGGCCCACTTATATTGAGATCTTACTAACTAATTTGGGTTTTATTAAAAAATAGGACACTTTTTATAGTGAGGGACTATTGACTATGTATTTAATGGGATACATACATTAACAATGTATCTAAGCAAGGGGGTTAGGATAAGACCCAAACACAGTGATTGACAGTGAAACCTAGGCTTTAGAAAATCAACCATCTAACATTGTCAATACCAATTGGAATTTTGAGAGCTATGATGTATCATGATGCACAATCAAATGCTTTCTCCATATCATGGTTCAAGCCTAAGTGAGTAAGAAAAGAGTGAATATACAAGTGTTTTAGGTTTGGTTCTTATAAATTTAGTTGGAAATAACCTATACTTAGGCAATTTCTCTCTTTGATCTTAGTCTTTAGGATTTTTTTAAAAATCACAATAGTCATCCAATAAAAATAAGAAGGTCCACATTAAACATATTATTTAAACCAACAATTCCCCATTTTACCTATGCATATTAACTTTGGAGTGTTTCGTGTGTAACACCCTCCTCCCACATCTACCCAAGTAACCGTCCAACCGGGGTAAACTTGTGATGAAGAGTTACTATGATATGATTCAACTCCCTATATATCATTTAAGGAAGTGGAACCGATAGAACACAACCAACCTAACCTTCTACACGTGCAACCCAACCCCCAAGAGCCATCCAACCCATCCAAGTGACTAGCCCTTAAGAAAAACTAACATTTTGTGCATTAAAGCCTCCATTTCTCCCTTGACATGGGCATTCATGTGACTAGGAAGCTACAATCTCTCCCAATGCAAGGCATGCTTGCGACTGGGGAATTTTCCAGGAAGTTTTGTGCAAGCGACTTTGGATTTTGTGCCACTTTTTTAGGGTCAGGACTTAGGCCACTGCCCAAAACTCCATGAAACTTCCAGAAATGAAACGTAACATGAAAATAATGATACAAATGAAAATACTTGAACAAGGACTTGACTTGACCCCTACTAGCCATGACAGGAATTTTATCAAACATGTCACAAATATGCATCCTACAGGTTTATGTTGGCATTATGATACAAGTGTTGTCCTTGATGGAAACTCACTCACAAGTCAATTCACTTTGGTAAAATGAAACTCATAGTACAACAGGTATATTCAAAGGTAACATGGCAGTGGTACAAAAGAACAGGAAGATGGATCTAAGGTCTACTGATTAGAATAAGAAGGTAAAGGAAAAGGCTGATGAAAAGAAATTTAAGAAGCATACGCAGGTCCACTTAGTCAAAACAACATATACACAATGGTCCACAGAACAAAAAGAGTGTATAGTATACATGCACTCCCACAGGAAGAAAAGCACATACATGTTGGAAAACCAAGGTTTTGGTCTGAGGCATTTGGTCCGTGGTATTGACCCTAAGTATTTGGTCCAAGGTATTGGTCCTAAGTGGTTTTGGTCAAAGGTATTGATAAAGGATCTAATATATAAGGAGGAGAATATCAAAGGGCTAAAGTGGCAAGGAATGAATATCTTTTGAAGTAAAAGCAAATGTGCAAGTGTATGGGTTTCTAAGGAATACTTCTATCTGAAGTATATTTTATGTTGTAGGGCTATGTTTGTGATTTGATTTGAAATACTTAGTGCACCTTGAATTCAATATTGTATCAGGATCATGAGACCTAAAATGATTTATTATTGAATGTTTTGATATTGGGCTAGATCTAATTATGTACACCTATTTTATTCTTTAAATATTGTGATCTGGGTTTGTCTGAAGTCTGGAAGTGCAACACAGTTATGAAGTAAGTATTTGCAGACATGTGCACTGGTTAGATTTAGTGAAGGTGCGTATACACGCTGGTTCAGCTCTTCCAAGTAGCGTATGCAAAAGAAAATCTTGACAATCAAGGATGACTAATCTATCAGATCGGTGCTGCTGTTTCACTGTTGTCTTTCAATGAAGTCTTCTTAGATCTGAATGTAAAACTAAGTAAGGAGTTTGATATCTGGTTAACTGATTGTATAAGTGAGAAGGGTGATCTCTGCTGTAGCCTGTGTAAAGCTCTATAAATTAACAGTAGATGGTCTGTATATTGCTAGTTGGTACAAACTTGATTCAGAAGTTTAATGTTTCAATAATTTTGAAGGTATACCCAGGTTTTCTTACTGGAAGTAGTGTATACATGTAGGTTGGGTTCAGAGAAGTAGCGTGTACACTTTGATGCATGGTTTTTGAGGTTACAGCTGGTTCTGACTGATGATGCAGGTTTCTAGGTTCAGCGAAGTATTCTGGTGTCAGTGATCTGATTGTTTAGATCAGCTGAATGTTGGTTGATGCAGTTTAAGTTTCAAAGTTTCTGATGGGTCCAGTATGAAAATTTGATGAAATGAGGGCTTCATGTGTATTGTTGTGTACCAGGAGCATCCTCTGAAAATTTATGAAACGTGGTCCCTGGAAGAAGAGAGAAGGTCGTAGCCTTCGGTAGGTTGGCGCCTACGTACTAGTAAACTCATTAGCTAGTACAAGAGCTAGGGGGTTGCATCTCCCTTCTAGTAGAAGCTGGAAAACGAGAGAAGGTTGTAGCCTTCTGTAGGTGGGTGTCTGCGTATAGGTATGAATCTGTATGACTACAAGATTGTAAACAAATTATATTATTATTAAAAGAAGACAGAGATGATAGCTGCAGGTGGTTTTCACCCACATTGAGTTTCCACCTTAAATCTTGGTGTTCATGAGTGTTGCTTATGTGTGATGCTTTATTATGTTTTTACTGCACTATCTAATAAGTTACTGATGCACTAGTTTAAGATCAACACATGATAAATTGTCTTAATCACAAGTTCTCTGGATATACGCTGATTTCTCTAATCACAATTGCGTATACACATTAGTTAACTTTATTGAAGTAGCGTATATAAATCTATTTGGGAAATAAAATTATTGATCTGATACTACTGATTCACCCCCCCTCTCAGTATTATTTCCAACAATTAGTATCAGAGGAGGTCCTTTAGAAGAAGCTTGATCTATTGAAGGTAGATCTTTCAAGACGAATAATCACGAAGGCATGGGATCCATCAGACCGCCAATCTTCAATGGGAGAAACTTAGCATATTGGAAAATAATAACCAGAGCCTATCTACAATCGCTTGGAACCGATGTTTGGAATTGATGTTAGAAGGGGGATATCGATTTCCAACAGCAATTCCTACAGATTCTGCAAGTAAGAAGTTATACGAAAGTAATTCCAAAGCTGTCAATACATTACTAGGAAGTCTGTCAGAATTAGAATTTGTCAAGGTCATGTAGCTCAGGACAACCAAAGAAATATGGGACAAAATAATTCAGAGCTATGAAGGAGACTCTCAAGTAAAACGTGCTAAGCTTCAAACTCTCAGAATTCAGTATGAAACTCTTAATATGCATAATGATGAGAGTATAGCCAGTTACTTTTTATGTATAGATGAGATTGTTAATTGTATGAAGAATCTCGGTGAAGAAATAAAGGAAGTTACTTTAGTTGAGAAAATTTTGAGATCTTTGTCTTCTAAATTTGAGTCAAAAGTGTTTGCCATAGAAGAAAAATAGGATCTTCAAACTATCACTTCGACTCAGCTTCATGGAATCCTAACTACCTTTGAAATGAGAAAAGGAGGTCCATCAAATATGAGAGAAGCCACATTTAAAGCATCAACAAAGGGAAAAGAAAAGGAAGAGAACAATGAATCAGGACACATTTCTGAAGAAGAAGATGAGGTAAATTTTGTTAAGAAGCTTCAATGGGGTTCTGGAAGGTTCAGAGGTAAGCTACCTTTCAAATTCTTTGCTTGTGGTAGAGTTGGTCATTATGCTGCCAAAAGTCCTCATAAAGATACATATGAAAATGGAAGGAATATGCAAAAGGCAATAGGAAACAGGTTGTGAATAGAAGGAGTTATTATACGCATGAAGATAAAGATGGTCTATCTAATAGTGATGAAGATGAAACTGAACAAGATTATAGAATTCTCATGGCTTATGATAATGATGATTTTTTGGATGCATTAGAAGAGGAAGATTTTCATGAAGAAATCACTAAACTAAAAATATTTTTAGAAGAAAAGAATATGATCATAGATACTTTGACACACCAACTTTCTAGAAGAGAAAAACACAATGAAAATCTAGAATGTGAAATTGTGGGCCTAAGACAAGATCTTGAGAAGACAAAATCTCTCAATCTTAGAATTACTAAAGGATCAGAAACTTTAAATGAAATTATCAAAGTTTAGCGTTCTCCTCTGATAAAGACAATGTTGGCATTCTGGCACAGGTTTGGCAGTTTTGGTGCTATGGCATAAGTATTGTCCTTGATGGCAACTCACTCTGGTGACAGATCACAATTCAGGCACTCAGAAAGAAGAAAAAGACATATATGCAGGTTCACTTTGACGAAGCCATGTATACACGTGGGTTGGACGTTCCCAAGGCGCGTATGCGTATACACGCACTTTGATGCAAGGAAAAGTGCGTACATGTGGGAAAACTTGTTTCTGGTCCGTGGTATTTAGTCCTTGGTATTTGAACCTACGGTTTTGGGCCATGGTATCTCGTCATAAGTGTTGATCCCAAGTATTGGGTCCATGGTATTGAATTGTTATGGTTTTAGACCGTGGTATTGTGAAAGGCCTAAGGCTATAAAAGAGGAAGGAGATCATTTGGCAAGGGATCATCTGAATTATTGAATATCTGAAAAAGTGCTAGATCTGGAATACAGTGATTGGGTTATGGTGCAGATCTGGATCTGAAGGAAGAAGGAGCCTGAGTGCAAGGAGAAGGATAAGTTCTTTTGATGGGTCAAAATCTTAAGGCTTGAATGATAGTATCTTTGTATGATTTTTATCTGTTCTATGTGGCTCTTGCTTGATCTATAAATCTGATAATCTGGGTAAACTAATATCTGAACATTTGAAGGGGTAAATTACCTTTATAGATCTGTACGCAGGTTCAGTGAAGCATAGGTGTGTATACACGCAGGTTCTGTAAGTCGGAAGTGCGTATACACAGGTTGGTCTTATCACAGGTGCGTATACATGCAGTTTCTGGAAGGAGGAAGTGCGTATACGCAGGTTGATCTTAACACATAAGCGTATGCACACAAGTTTCTAAATATTGAAGTAGCGTACATCTCATAATTTATGTTCTAGCTGCTTTTGTTGATTATTGCAGTGATCTGGGTTTAGAATTTGAGGTGTGATAATAGTTACTGTGATCTGGGTACAGTTGACAGAGAAGTGTTTATTTTGATTCAGTCTTGACTCGTGAAATGGTGATTGGTTGATGTAGAAATTCTTGATGTTTGAATGATGTTATTTGTGGATCCAGTCTGAAAATTTATGAAACATGGTTCCTGGAAGAAAGAGAAGGTTATAGCCTTCTGCAGGTAGTAGCCTGCGTACTAGTATCTCAACTAGTACAAGAACTAAGGGGGTTGTAGCTCCCTTCCAGGAGAAGCTGGAAAATGAGAGAGGGTTGTAGCTCTCTGCAGGTAGCAGCCTGCGTACTGGTAAAGGACTGCACCAGTACAGAATCATTGTAAAAGGAAGTTTCTAAAGAAGATAGAGACGAATTGCAGCAGGTGGTTTTCACCCACATTGGGTTTCCACCTTATATCTTGTGTTCTTATGTGTGGTTGTCTTCTGATCTGTTTTATTGTTCCTGGCAATTGTTTATTCTGGTGCATAAATTAATAATCAACATCTGTAGAATAAAGTAAATTATAATTCTGCATAGTATACGCGGGTTTCCTTATCTGTAGTTGCGTATATACACGGGTTCATCTAACTGAAGTAGTGTATATGTTCTGGGTTTGAAAAGGAAAATAATTGACCAGATAATACTGATTCACCCCCCCTCTTAGTATTATTTCCAACAGACAAGTCTTGGATATACTGAAGAATCATCTCAATCATAGAAGTTGTCAACCTCCACCAGAAGCTATCTTGATGCAGCAAAGACCAGTGAACAATATGTCAATCATCAGCAAAGGCCTAAAACTAATTATCAGGTAAATCATACTCAATTTACTCCAAGGATGAATATCAATAGAAGCCGCAACCAACTAGTAAACAATGTCAAAAGATTCAATGGTCGCAAAACTGTTTTTAATGGGCAATGTTTTTCATGTCATAACTTTGGGCACAAGGGGCTCAATGCATTGCTTACAAAACCATCATGACTAGAGAAGCACAAAATCAAAGGAGTGTAATAGGAATCAATAAAAGTTCCTATAATAACTTTTCTCCTCTTGAAAATGAAATAGAATGCTCAACTTGTAACAACTTTGGTCATGAAGAATCTGAATGTAGGAGCAAATTTCGGCCAACAGTTCAAAAGGAGCAAACACCATTAAATCCCTAGATATGGAGAAGGAATCCTGATAAAAAAGATGTGGTATATCCTTGTATGCAGAAGGACAAGAAAATCAGTGGTACATCGAAAATGTGTGATCAAGGAAATGAAGCGGTGTTTCGATCAAATGGATATGTTGTTCGTGAGCTTGATACAGGAAAGAACGAGACCAAAGGTACAAGAACTCCAAACAACTTATACATACTCAAAGGAGGACGAAAACAATGCTATCTAAGCAAAGCAGATGAAAACTGGCTGTGGCATAGAAGATTGGGACATCTAAGCTTTTCTCAAATAACAAAATCATGCAGGCTCAAGGCAGTTCGTGATATTCCAAATATCAGCACCCCAGAAAATACAATATGCAAAACATGTCAAATCAGTTGGCAAACCAGAGTTCAATTCATTGAAAAGGAAGAGTCAGCAAGTAAGCCTCTTGAACTTATCCATAATGATTTGTGTGGACCAATAAGGAAAAAGTCACCTCATGGAGAATAATACTTTATTTTTTTTTATTACTGATTTTTCCCGAATGTGTTAGATAGGTCTTCTAAAGCATAAAGATGAAGCATTTGAAAAGTTTAAAGCCTTCAAAGCTTTGGTTGAAAATGAATCATATCGAAAAATAAAATGTCTTAGATCTGATCGAGGGGGAGAATTCATATCAGATGAATTCTTTGACTTTTGTGAGAAACATGGAATAAAAAGGAAATTCTCCACCGCAAGAACTCCTTGGCAAAATGTTGTGGTAGAAAGGATGAATTGAACAGTTCAACAAATGGCTCGAGCTATGCCAGATGAATCTAGAACTCCGGTAACCTTCTGGGGTGAAGCTGCATTTTCTGCTGTGACTATTATCAACAAAGAAAATGTTTGGGTAAATAGCACTCAAACTCCACATGAACTTTGGTATGGTAAGCCTCCTACTGTAAAATAATTTAAAGTTTTTGGAAGCAAATGTTTTATCAAAAGGATTGATGAAAAACTTGGTAAGTTTGAACCCAGAGCAGACGAAGGTATTCTTCTTGGTTATTCTTCTAGAAGTAAGGGATACAAATGTTATAATAAAACACTTCGGAAAATTGTTGAAAGCATTGATGTTTTAGTTGATGAAGCATGCAAAAATCCAGAACAAATGAAATTAACTGAGTAATATGACAATGAGGAATATGGGGATTTATTTCTTGCTTCAAATCAAAATGATATTGAAGAAGAAACCAATGAAGCATTAGAAGATGGTACAACAGACAGGGAAAAGACTTCATCCAAGTATGTTTAGAAGAATCATCTAGAATCTCAAATTCTAGGAGAAAAGGGGGCTGGTGTACAGACAAGAAGAGCTCTTATAGGGACCTCAAGCTATCTAGCATTACTATCTTCCACCAAACCTCAAAATGTAAATGAAGCTCACAAAGATGAATGTTGGGTCAAGGCCATGGATGAAGAACTTGAGAAAATTGAAAAGAATGATACTTGGGAATTAGTTCCTAGACCTCATGATAAAAACATTATACGAACAAAATGGATATTTAAGAACAAGTTGAATGAAAATGGAGAAGTTATTAGAAACAAGGCCAGACAAGGAGGTATAGGTTTTGAAGAAACTTTTGCACCTGTTGCCCGACTTGAAGCCATAAGGATGTTTCTTGCTCTTTCTAGTTTTCAGAAATTCAAAGTATATCAAATGGATGTAAAATCAGGCTTCCTTAATGGAGATTTAGAAGAAGACGTCTATATTGAACAACCAAAAGGATTCATTCTTGGAAATGTTGATCTCGTATGCAAGCTCAAAAAGGCTCTCTACGGTTTGAAACAGACCCAAGGGCTTGGTATTACTGCCTTGACAAATATCTACAACAACAAGGCTTTACAAAAGGTTCTGCAAATAGCAATTTATACACAAATATTGAAAATGATAAATTGCTCATTTGTTGTTTATGTAGATGATATAATTTTTGGTAGCAATGAAGAATCCATGAGTCAGAATTTTGCTTCAGTAATGCAACAAAAATTTGAAATGTCCTTACTTGGTGAACTTACTTATTTTCTTGGTCTACAAGTTCAGCAAAAAAAAGATGGTATCTTTCTTTCACAAACCAAATATCTCAAGCAGATCTTGAAAAAGTACAGAATGGAAGATTCTAAACCAGTATGTACTCTAATGGTAACAGGATGTAGTCTTAGCTCTAATGATGAATCACCAGCAGTAAACCAACCAACTTACAGATCTGTGAGTGGAAGTCTGCTTTATCTAATAGGTACCATATGTGACAGCATGCATGTAGTAGGAATTGTTGGAAGGTTCCAAGCAAATCCAAAGGAATCACATCTCCAGGCAGTCAAAAGAATTTTCAAATATCTTCGAGGAACTCAGGACTTTGGACTATGGTATCTAAAGATACAAATCTTACTCTTCATGCATATACAAATGCAGATTGGGCATGAAGTGTTGATGATCGAAAGAACACTAGTGGTGGTGCATTCTATATGGGTTCCTGGTTAATGTCTTGGTTCAACAAGAAACAAAGTTCAGTTTCCTTATCTACAGCTGAAGCAAAATATGTGGCTGCTGCATCTTGCTACACACAACTACTTTGGATGATGCAAACTTTGCAAGACATTCAGATCACGTGTAATCCACCCATCTCCACTCTATGTGATAATATAAGTGCCATCATTATTTCAAAAAATCTAGTCATGCACTCCAAGACCAAGCACATACCCATCAAGTACCATTTTCTACGAGAACAAGTGCTTGAACAAAAGGTCAAATTGGAGTATGTTCCCTCCAAAGAACAGGTTGCTGATATATTCACTAAACCACTGCCTAGAGAAACATTTGAATATCTCAGACAAAATCTAGGAGTAGTTGTTGCATCATCCTGCTGTTAAATCTAGTTTTTCAGAGGAAAGTTATTATACGCGGGTTTCATAAAGTATAGTCGCGTATACACGCGGGATTCTGTGGTTGAAGGAGCATACATGTTTTTCTGATAGAAAAACAATGGGTTAGACTCTGCTATGGGTGCTTTGTCTAATGTTGATGATTACAGTCTGACGATATGCTTTGTTCATTGATTTTTATCTAACTGACAAAGATGCCTTGATGAATGACTTGTTGAAAAGGCACAGGTACCAAAGGTTCAGGGGGAGCATTAGCCTTCACATGCATTCTAAATTGTTGGCATTATGGTTACTGAGTCCAGCTATGGATTTAGATATTTATACCATTTCTTGCTTAAGTCGTGTAAAGGTCTAGGGTGTGATATGATTTCTCATACATTTAAATGAGTCATATTGGACAAATGATGTAATTTGTATCCCCACTTTGCATGGGATGGATGATGTAATAGTTATTGTATTTTTTTCATGTATAAACAATTGGTATATCCCCACTTAGTTGGGTGGATGAGTCAAATGTGGTGTATCCCCACTTGGTTGGGCGATTGATGTATGTATGAGTCATTGGTCATAAGGAAGTCATACTCACTTAGTTGAGTTATAGAGTCATGTTATTCTTTTGAATCATATCTCTACAGACTCGGCATGTACTTAGGGGGAACATAATGTATATCAAGGGAGGAAAGTTACTTGGTCCACCCTTTGCCCTTGATTTCAAAGGGGGAGAGTATTTTGGTGTTGCATGTTATCTCTAATAGTTTCTACAACTTGTAGTAATCAACACCATCATGGTTTCCATCAAGTCCAAAGGGGGAGATTGTTGGGATTATGATACAAGTGTTTTCCTTGATGGAAACTCACTCATAGGTCAATTTAGTTTTGGTAAAAGGAAACTCACAGTACAATAGGTATATTCAGATGTAACTGGGCAGTGGTATAGAAGAACAGGAAGATGGATCTAAGGTCTACTGATCAAAATAAAGAAGGTAAAGGAAAATGGTAATGAAAAGCAATTTAAAGAATCATACACAGGTCGACTTAGTAAAAAAATGTATACATGCTGGTCCACAGAACAAAAAGAGTGTATATGTATACACATTCCCATAAGAAGAAAAGCGCGTACATGTTGGAAAACCAAGGTTTTGGTATGTGATATTAACCCTAGGTATTTGGTCCAAGGTATTGGTCCTAAGTGGTTTTGTTCCAAGGTATTGATAAAGGATCTAACTATATAAGGAGGAGAAGATCAAAGGGCTAAAGTGACAAGGAATGAATATCTTTTGGCGTAAAAGCAAATGTGAAAGTGTGTGGGTTTCTAAGGAATACTTCTATCTGAAGTATATTTTATGTTGCAGGGGCTATGTTTATGATTTGATCTGAAATACTTAGTGCACCTTGAATTCAATATTGGATCAGGATCATGAGACCTGAATTGAATTATTATTGAATTTTCTGATATTGGGCTAGATCTGATCATGTACACCTATTTTATTCTTTAAATATCGTGATCTGGGTTTGTCTGAAGTCCGGAAGTGCAGCGAAGTTATGAAGTAAGTATTTGCAGATCTGTACACTGGTTAGCTTTGGTGAAGGTGCGTATACACGTTGGTTCAACTCTTCCAAGTAGCGTATGCAAAAGAAAAGATTGACGTTCAAGGATGACTGATCTATCAAATCAGTGATATTGTTTACTGTTGTCTTTCAATGAAGTCTTCTTAGATCTGAATGTAAAACTGAGTAAGGAGTTTGATATCTGATTAACTGATTGTATAAGTGAGAAGGGTGATCTCTACTGCTGCCTGTGTAAAGCTCTGTAAATAGACAGTAGATGGTCTGTATATTTCTAGTTGGTACAGACTTGATTCAGAAGTTTAATGTTTCAGTAATTTTGAAGGTATATGCAGGTTTGATTACCGGAAGTAGTGTATACAAGCAGGTTGGGTTTAGCAAAGTACCATGTACACTTTGTTGCATGGTTTTTGAGGTTACAACTAGTTCTGACTGATGATGCAGGTTTCTAGGTTCAACAAAGTATTATGGTGTTAGTGATCTGATTGTTCAGATTAACTATATGTTGGTTGATGCAGTTTAAGTTTCAAAGTTTCTGATGGGTCCAGTATAAAAATTTGATGAAACGAGGCCTTCATGTGTATTGTTGTGTACCAGGAGAATCCAGTCTAAATTTATGAAACATGGTCCCTAGAAAAAGAGAGAAGGTCATAGCCTTTTATAGGCTGGCACCTACGTACTAGTAAACTCATTGTCTAGTACAAGAGCTAGGGGGTTGCAGCTCCCTTCTAGTAGAAGTTGGAAAATGAGAGAAGGTTGTAGTCTTCTACAGGTGGGTGCTTGTGTACTGGTATGAGTTTGCACCAGTACAAGATTGTAAACATATTTTCTTATTATTAAAAGAAGACAGAGACGATTGCAGCAGGTGGTTTTCAACCACATTGGGTTTCCACCTTAAATCTTGGTGTTCATCTGTGTTGCTTATGTGTGATGCTTTATTCTATTTTTACTGCACTTTCTAATAAGTTACTGATGCACTGATTTAAGATCAGCACATGATAAATTGTCTTAATCACAGGTTCTTTGGATATATGTTAGTTTCTCTAATCACAGTTGCATATACACGCTAGTTCACTTTATTGAAGTAGCGTATATAAATCTGTTTGGGAAATAAAATTATTGATTTGATAATACTGATTCACCCCCCCTCTCAGTATTATTTCCAACAGTTTAAACAACATATATGAGCATAGGGGTCTCCCACTTATCCGAGAATCATTAAGAAGCATTGCATCATCACCATAACTGCATTACCATCTATTAATCCATATATTCATTGTACATTCAATGATTAACCAAAACATTATGAGAGCCATACATGATCACTATCATAAAACTCACTCATAATCAACATATAACTAGCATAAATATCAAGGATAGAACAACCATATAAGCCACATATAAATTAGTATATTTACCCATAAAATTCCAAGGATAAATATCTCTTATTGATGATTTCATAAGTCGACTAGGTATGGGACTTTCACGAACCACCTAAGCATAGACTAGGCTGAACCAAATCTTTCTTTCAATGGTCACCCCCATGCCATATTCCAAGCATGAATGTGGGATATCATAAAACAAATCAATCAAAACCATTCAGGGATTCCAGAGGCTAAACCACCTCAACCGCCAACCAATGATTCCACCTCACAGTTGGAAATCACTAACCATCACCAGCTTGGTCTCTACCTAGTTGTCCAGGGTGTTGAAGAATTTAGGGAAATTATGTATAGTAGGATTCTTCTAGACTTGATAACAATTTGTGAAGCACTTTTAAAATTTATCTTGTTAGCTTGTTCTTCTTCTCTTATTATTATTGTGTGTGTATTTACTTCCTCAAACTGCTACCAAAACACAAGAAACAAGAACACAAGATATTGGATCTCTGCCAAGGAAAAACCTCTCTCTTAGAGAGGAAAAACATTTCGTAAATTTCTCTTATTGAAGCTTATATTGATTAATGAAAAACCCTAGACCCTTGACAAGAATATCCTCCAAGCACAAGTCAAGTCCTTCCTCCTTCCTACACTTCATTTCCGACATTTCATCCTCCTCCTTCCGACACTTCGTTCTTCTTTCAACTATTGATAATCCTTGGTATACTAGCTCTAGAAGAGACTCCAATATTTGATTATTAGTGAGATCCTTCAATAATGAGGATACCTTCCTTCTCTTGACCCAATCAAGCTTCTTCTTGATGTGTAGTTGTAGACTTGATATGGCAGCACTGCAGCCCTAGTTTCTCGCATGTGTGGGAGGTTTCCCTTATGATTTTGGCTCCTTTCTCCTTCGCTTGAGTAGGAGATCTTATAGGCCTAATTTACTAGACCAAATAATGAGATATATATGACTGTGATATTGTTTTTTTGTTGACTGCATAGTATCCTCCTTTTCTCACATGTGTGACTGTATGTCTTCCTTAGAACAACCCTCTAAATTTTAGTTTATGTCTCTCCTTTTTCGTAGCACTAGAGGCTCCTTAAACTCGACTTCCTTCACCCTTTTCTCGGCTATCTTCTTTGCTGATTTCATAGGTATATTTCTTGTTGTTGGAGTGGAAAACCTCTATATATAGAGGTGTGTCCCTCCTTTAGGTCGACTTGAGGCCGATTACGAGACTTTAGGTCGACTTGAGTTTTCTTCTTCGAAATTTCTTCTTTGGTGATGTCGTTGCATGGAAGGACTTGTGGCTTTGCTTGGAGGGATTTCTTTGACTCTTATACAAATATTTACATGGTGTAACATGCCCTTAAGGGTCTTCAACGTTTTCTTTTGACTCTTTGACTTACCTATAACACTTTGACATATGCTAGACCTATTTCAATGAGCAATAATTTCATTGATAAATATAACAAAAATAGTATTTCTTTTCTTTTATAAATAAAAATATCAAAATTACATTTATGAAGATTGAACCTAGTTACACTTTCTTCAACGCAGGGCTCCAGAGTGTTTGTTCTAACCAGGGCTTCCAGGACTAGTAACTCAACCCACCAAGGGCTTCCAGAGTGTTTTTCCAACCAAGGCTTCCAGAATTAGTAACTCAACCCAAGTTGTTATAAGGCTTATAGAGCGTTTGTCCAACCAAGGGTTCCAGGAACTAATAACTCAACCCACAGCCAAAGGCACAAGAAAACCAACCCAAGAACAAAAGTAAAACCCACAACACCATTTCTATCTAGGAAATGACAAGGTTGGGAAAAACCACTATCAATCCAGGCAATCGTCCATTCCAATGACATATCATGAGCAAATAACCACATACATATACCATGCATGCCAAAACCAACAAGGAAATCATACATGCAACTCGCTACCTATAGGAATTTTTTTTTGTAGCTATTAATCCTAATGTCCTTTTGTGCTTTCCTGATTTTCCTTTGTTTTCTTGCTCCAAATCCTAAGTATTTCACACTCCTCCAAGATTTCTCCAAGAAAACTCTAAGTTTCCAATAGTATGAGATAGTGAGAATAGAATAAGAGCTCCTAAACTGAACTGAAAAAATTTTGTGAATTGATCCTCATAAGCCTTTTTATTAATGAGGACTCTAATTTCTTTAATTTTCCATAATTTTTCTTCATTTTCCTCCTCACATGCAACGTGTGACCTTGCACCTTCCTTTTCTCCTAATTTCCGTTATTTTCATAAATAAATGCCATTTTTCCTTTCCAAATCCTTTTCCATTTCCTTTGCCAATTTCCTTAGCCATTAATAAACTGAAGTGACACCTCACTACGATGTTTTTCCCATCATCCAGATTGGAATATGTGTCCCATGGTCAAGGTCTTATTTTACTTATATTAATGTTTACACAGATTTTTTACCAGGGCTGTTACAGAACCCTCCCACTTGGGGGAACATTGTCCTCGGTGTTTAATGACACCTACAACCAACAAGACTACTGAAAGAAAAACATACTTCCCATGGAGCTTTATAACTTAGCTCGTTGCAGTATTCACAATGATCAACCTGTTTAGAAGCAAACCAACATGACAACATAACAATCATGACAACCATAAATACATGACACCATATCACTTATTCAAGCTTTATAACGAAGCTAATGGCAGTATTTACATCCATATACATATGTACATATACGCAAAACATCATACCAAGCATATACAAAAGACATATATCAAGGACATTCACTCAACCAGTGAATAGAGAAGGATACATAGCCCGCATCTGATCTGACATCTCCCATTTAGCTTCATCGAGCCCAATGCACTTCCACTACACTTTAACATGCTCGATTGCTCGGTTCTAGAGCATGAGCATATTTCTCTGCAATATACACTGAGGTTCCAACTGGAATTCTTCTTATGGCTCCACCTGCAATATAGACCAATCAATCACATTATCAACATATTTAACATACTTTTTAAGAAATGTTACATGGAAAACATCATGGAATTTCATTGTCGGAGGTAGTGCAATTCGATAGGCTACTTGATCCAAAATGGATCCTAAAAACCCTCTAAGTCTTCAAAATCAAAAAAACTATTGCAAAAGGAAAACCTTCACATAAGGTAGATTACAATATTAGGAGTGAAAAACATGAAGAAACAGTGGAAAACAGGCCTATCGGAGGTCAAAGGAACGATGCACAGGAGTCGTCAGATCTGGTTGATCAATGGTCCAGATCTGATCGTCATATTGCAATCGGCGATGGCAGGCGGAGGCTATCAGAGGCTACCACATAAATGTTGCGACAACAATCGACGTGGGTCAATGAGGATTGATGATCAAGCGCGCAAATCGATGACCTAGGTTAACTCACAATATCACGTTGGCAAAACACAAGGGAGCACCTATCAACGACCCAGGGACTATGCGATGTGCGATTGTGATATCGCAATATCACATCAGAGCAATGCAATGGAGCGGGGCCGATAACAAATGCGATTGTGATAGTTGGACCAGATAGGATTATGGATCAAATTTCATATGTTTTGAGTTCTAGAAAATGGGTTTTCCTGTGTATTTCACATTTTCGTTAAATAAACAAAATGCAAAGGAAACATGCTCGATGCGATGAATTCGAACTCAAAAGGTTTATATACGCAACGATATATGTTTTGAGTTCCGAAACGAGCGAGATTTCGGGCGGGCCTTGGGCCGTAAGTGGTATTGGCTGGGCTCCGCCCGAGCCCATACATTGTCCGTCACGTGGCTAGGTGTTGGAGAGAGAAAACCACCCTTTTCGGGCGGGTAATATTTGGACGCGTAAGCCAATCGAAATCGATAATAACCATTGGATCGACGATCACTTGCGATAGTGCCCAAAGACGGATCCGAAGGGATTATGGGGTAGAATTGATAATATTTCAGGTTCGATAGACCGCGTTTGAGCGGATTTTCCCGTGTTATAGAGTATTTCTCTATGTAAACAGAGAACGACCATTTTTGTGATTTCAAGGGTGCTGATGGTCCCTTCCATTATAGAACAGGTGGCCACCATCTTTGAAGACGTTTAGCAATCGTTGCTAATGCTCAAAGAGGGATTTGAGCAGATAGAGGCTGGGAGCCAGTAAGCCTAGAAGAGGAAACGAACAAACAACGCCGATTGGCTTTAAAGCCACATAATGATGAAACAGAGGCAAGTAGCGCTGAGACAGAGAGGAAACAGAGATAGAGAGTGAGAGAAATAGTATGTGTACTTATAGAGGCTTGAGGGATTCAAGAAAAACTCCTGCTGTTTTGTATCTATTGTGTTGAGACTCAATTTGAGCTCACACTTTGTAAAAATTTGCTCTTGAAGACATAATATAGAGGTCACCACTAAAGGCTGGACCAGGAGACATATCCTAAGATTTTTGGGTGAACTCCATATTAAACTTGCTATGTTTATGTGTGTTTGTCTATTATGTTTCTCTGAATGCTCATTGTCTATATTATTTACAATCTTATAAATCCGTTGCACTAAGTAGTATATGAAAATCCATGCACATGAGTTTGTAATACCTTAAAAGTAATCTAAGATCTTCATTTTCATATCAAGTGGTATCAGAGCTTTAGGTTTGCTAAGGTTAGACAAGCTTGTGCTAGATTATTGAATGCTAACTAGGTCAAAGCTCAAACAAGGAGAAGGAGAACTTGTTGAGGCTAATCGAGAAATTGGGAGAGTCTATCCTAGGAGGAGAATGGTAGAACAAGTCCCATTGGAATCAGAATCTTAGTTCATGGACAGTTTCATGACCATGAGAGCCATGGTGGAAGAGATGTATGGAGAATTCAAGAAGGGTCGAGTGAAAGAACTTCGACACCCAAACAAGACAAGGGAGCAAAGGAACCTTCTCTAGATGCCCCAGAGGGCAAAGGGAAAGGGGAAAAGACTCCTCCAACATCTCCTCCACCATCACCTCCATCATCCTCATCTCCTACATCTTTGATTAAATTATATGTAAAATTTTATTTGCCAATATATGATGGAGAATTAAATGCATAAAAGCTAGATAACTAGATTAGACAGATTGATGTATATTGCATGGTGCAGAACATCGGTTCAGAAAGGAGAAAGATTCAGCTGGCTAGCCTTCATCTTGGAGGAACTGCCCTAGTATGGTGGGAAGGTAGGACATAAGTTGATTTGAAGAAGCATGGTAAAATTATTTCTACATAGAGTGAATTTGTTTTTTCCATTAAAAAACAATTCTATCCACTAGCTTATATGTAGCAAGCAATGATGAGTTGGCAAAATCTTCACCAATTAAAGGGGCAAAGTGTACAAAGCTATACCCAAGAATTTAGAACAAGGGCTTTAACTCTATGCATTTCTCTAGACTCACCTAAAACTTTGTTGAAGTATATAGGTGGTCTGCATAGCTATTTGAGGAACACCATTCTCATGTTTAACCCCACTAGCCTAGATGATGTATCAGTTCAGGCTACACATCTAGAGGCTAGAGGCAAGAATGTGAACCCAAAGATTGGGGGATCATCAAAACCCTCTGCAAGTAAGAACAAGGAAAAGAAGAAGCTGAAATGGAAAGAGAGGAAGGCAAACGCTATACAGAAAGACAAACCTTCATGCACTCACTACAAGAAGGATGGACACGATGATGAGCACTACTGGTCTTTGCATCCGGAGATGAAACCCAAGAAGTTCGGTGGTAAGAAGAAGAAGGCTGCTGTTGCTATTCAGAAAGACTTGGGGTCAGACTCAGGCGATGAAACAACAGTCACAACCATAGGTATAAAGGTAAAAATTCTGAAGCATCTACAAGTAATTCTGCTCAATCTATTGATAATGAAGATAATGATAGGAAAAGACATGATCTTTTCATATTAGAGTTATTTCCAAGCATCAAAAGATTGATACTTTATTTGATAGTGGATCACAAGTAAACTTTATTTCTGAAGCAATTGTAAAGAAGATGGGATTACTAACCACACCTCACAAAAAGCCATATCCATTAGGTTAGGTATGTGATAAAGCAAAGCTACAAGTGACTAGACAATGTAAACTTAGGTTTGCTATTGGGTCAAAATTTGTAGATGAGGTTGAGTTAGATATAGTTCCCTTGGATATATGTGGTATTGTTTTAGGAATTCCTTACTTGTATGATAGAAAAGCCATTTTCTATAGAGCTGAAAATAAGTATCAACTCACTAAAGATGGAACATAATACATTGTAAGAGCTCATAAACTCAAAAATAACTACTCTCTCATAAACTCAGGGCAGATGAAAATAATTGTAAATTCATGCAAGCAATTTTTACTAATGGTTGTAAAGGAAAAGAACCCTGATAAAACCAATGTATTGGAGGGCTCTGATGCTAAACAGAAAGCTGATTTAGATAAAGTTGTTTCAGAATATGATATCCTATTTCAAGAACCTAAAGGTCTGCCACCCAAAAGGGAAATAGTACATGATATTCATTTGCAGCAAGATGCTCCATTCCCTAACATCTGAATGTACAGGTTATCCGCTTTAGAGAATGCTGAGATCAAGAAATTAGG
>APFE031118902.1:91135-119387 GCA_000404065.3 Pinus taeda | reverse complement strand
ATCTTTAAATTATTTGGGTCATATTGTAGGGGGTGGTGAATTGAAGATAGATCCCTCTAAGGTTGAAGTCATTGTGAACTGGCCTAAACTCAATTATGCTACAGAAGTTAGGAGCTTCCTAGGAGCAACACAATATTGAGAAAGTTTATTGCTAACTTTTCCTTGATTGTAGCTCCCCTACATGCTTTAATAGGATTGAACAAGGTGTTTCAGTGGGGAGGAAAACAGGCAAAAGCCTTTTACACCTTGAAAGAAAAAATTAGTACAGCACCAGTACTAACACTGCTAGATCTTCAACGACCATTTGAGATTGAAACAGATGCCAGTGACTATGCCATGGGAGCAGTGTTGATGCAACACGGTAAACCCATATGTTATCATTCTGAGACATTTACTTTTGCAGTAGTTAATTATCCCACATATGATAAAGAATTGTATGCATTAGTAGAAAGTGTGAAAAATGTGGAAACATTACCTAATGGGAAAAGAAACAATTATACATAGAGATCATCAACCACTTCATTATTTACACTCACAAACTGAATTGCAGCAATCAAGATACTATAGGTGGATGGGTTTTCTACAGCAGTTTCATCTTGTCATCAGATATAAGAAGGGAATACACAATAAGGTTGCAAATATGCTATCAAGACCAATCATAAATGCATCTACTATACTTAGGCATAACTCAGTATTGCATGAAAGCTACATTGAACAATATGCTCAAGATGTAGATTTTAAAGATGTATATGCAACTTTTAAGTCATGGAAAACAAGTGAAGATTGGATTATCAATGTAAGGACCACTCTTATTCATTTGGGAAAGTTATGCATTCCTCAAACTGAAAGAGTTAATATAATCTGAGAAGCACATACTTCTCTAATATCAGGTCATTTCGGTGTAAGTAAAACAATTGCATAGTTGCAAAGGTTCTATTATCGGCCAAGAATGCATGAAAACGCTTCTAGATATATTAAAGGGTGTACCATGTGTGCTACAAGCAAGCCTAGTAATAGAAAATTAGGCTTGGACACTCCACTTCTAGTTCCTTCTCGTCCTTGGGAAAGTGTTTCCATGGACCTTGTTGGGGGATTGCCAAAGTCTAGAAAAGGTCATGATTATTTATATGTTGTTGTGGATAGGTTCAACAAAATGTGTATTTTAATACCTTGTAACAAGCAGATTATAGCTGAACAAAAAACAAAGTTTTTCTTTCAGCATGTATGGGTTCGTTTTGGGTTACCCACTTCCATTGCATTTGATCGAGATTCCCGATTTGTTGGGAAGTTTTGGTCAAGTCTAAGGGAGATGATGGACACCGGATTGAAGAAGAGCACAATATTTCATCCACAAACAGATGGCCAAATAGAGGTGGTCAACAGGACAATGATCTAGTTGCTCAAGGGATATTGCAGCAAGCATCCCAAGCTTTGGGATGAACATTTGTGTTATGTGCAACATGCTTACAACTATGCCAAGCACTCTCCTAAACATAGATCTCCTTTTGAGACTTGTTTTGGGTTTACACCAAAGTCTCCCTTAGATTTTGTCTTTGGTAAATACATAGCAATTGATGGACACAGTGATGTGGACAAAGCAACCAAGTTCATTGAACAGATCCAAGGAATTCACCAGGCAGTGAAGGAACATTTGGAAAGAAGCTAGGCCAAGTACAAGGCAAGGCAGTGAAGGAACAACTAGAAAGAAGCTAGGACAAGTACAAGGCAAGGCATGACAAGCATCGAATTGAGCATAGCTTCAAAGTTGGTGATCAAGTCTGGTTGTACATCAGCAAGGACATAATGCAGGGTGAAGGTAAGAAGCTAAAGCCAATAAGGCATGGGCCTTTCAAGATACTTGAGAAAATTGGTGAGAACACTTTCGCCTTGATTTGCCAGCTTACATGCACATCTATTCAGTGGTTAATGCAGAAAAATTGACACTGTTTGAAACTTCATTCATTAAAGATCCCGAAGAGCAAAGTCAGTTGCCTTCTATTGATGATTTGTTGCCTAAATATCTCAACGAGTTGTAGGAAGATACAGTTTTGGATAGGAAGGTGAGAACTACGAGTAGAGGGGATGTTGAGTACCTCAGAATCAGACTCAAAGGTTCAAAACCAAACAACGCACGATGGATAGAGATTGGACAAGTGAGGAAGTTGTATCCTCACTTGATCGATGCTTAAAAACCAACTTTTGGTGGTCCAAAAGCTTTTTTTAGTGGGAATGTGTGATCCACAATGGATCCTAAAAACCCTCTAAGTCTTCAAAATCAAAAAAACTATCGCAAAAGGAAAACCTTCACAAAAGGTGGATTACACTATCGGGAGCAAAAAACATGAAGAAACAGTGGAAAACAGGCCTACTAGAGGTCAAAAGAACGATGCACAGGAGCCATCGGATCTGGCTGATCAATGGTCTAGATCCAATCAGCATATCACAATCGACAATGGCAGGCAGAGGCTATCAGAGACTACCACATAAATGTTGCGACAACGATCAACGCAGGTCAACAAGGACCATCAATCAAGCACGCAGATCGACGACCCAGGTTAGCTCGCAATATCGCGTCGGCAAAACACAAGGGAGCACTTATCAATGGCTCGAGGACTGTGTGATGTGCGATTGCGATATCACAATATCACATCAGAGAAATGCAATGGAGCGGGGACAATAACAAATGAAACTGCAATAGCCGGACCCGAAATTTCATATGTTTTGAGTTTTGGAAAATGGGTTTTTCTGTGTATTTCACATTTTTGTTAAATAAACGAAATGCAAAGGAAACGCGCCTGATGCGATGAATCCGAACCTAAAAGGGTTTATATATGCAATGATATATGTTTTGAGTTCCAAAACGAGCGGGATTTTGGGCAGGCCTTGGGCGGTAAGTGGTATTGGTCAGGCTCTGCCTGAGCCCATACATTGGCCGCCACGTGGCTAGGCGCTGGAGAGAGAAAACAACCCTTTTTGGGCGGGTAATATCTAAGCGCATAAGTCACCCGAAATTGATAATAACCATTGGAGTGATGATCACTTGCGATAGTGCCCAAAGACGGATTCGAAGGGATTATGGGGTTGAACTGATAATATTTTAGGTCCGATAGACCACATTTGGGTAGATTTTCCCGTGTTTTAGAGTATTTCTCTTTGTAAACAGACAACGACCATTTTCGAGATTTCAAGGGCGTCGATGGTCCCTTCCGTTACAGAACAGGTGGCCACCATCCTTGAAGATGTTTAGCAATGATTGCTAATGCTCAGAGGGGGATTTGAGCAGACAGAGGCCGGGATCCAGAAGGCCCAGAAGAGGAAACGAACAGACAACGCCGATTGGCTTTAAAGCCACAGAATGACAGAAACAGAGGCAAGCAGTGTTGAGACAGAGAGAAAACAGAGACAAAAAGTGAGAGAAACAGTCTGTGTACTCAGAGAGGCTTGAGGAATTCAAGCAAAACTCCTGCTGTTTTGTATTTGTTGTGTTGAGACTCAATTTGAGCTCACACTTTGTAAAAATCTACTCTTGAAGACATAATAGAGAGGTCACCACTAAAGGCTGGACCAGGAGACATAACCCAAGAGTTTTGGGTGAACTCCATATTAAACTTGTTGTGTTTAAGTGTGTTTGTCTATTATGTTTCTCTGACTGCTCATTGTCTATATTATTCACAATCTTATCGATTCGTTGCACTAAGTAGTATAGGCAAATCCATGCACATGAGTCTGTAATACCTTAAAAGTAATCTAAGATCTTCATTTTGAAATCAAGGAAAATCCATTGTTAAAACCCTACTAGAACACTTCCAAGCTTTGATCCCTTTTGCAATATGAAGTTAGAAGCATTTGGCACTGTCACAAAGTGCGAATTGTTCAAAAGGTCCAATCCTTTCAATAATCTTGAAAGGTCCATAAAACCGAGGTGTCAACTTAGCACATGATCCAATCTGTAAGGAGATCTTCTTGGGCTTGATGCACAAGTACACGTGTTCCCTAACCTAAAACTCCTTAAAAAACTTGTTCTGATCTGCATAATTTTTTTGTCTATCCTGTGCTGCCTTTAGATTCTTCTTGATTACCTGAATTTCTTGTTCCATTTCTTCCAACATATTTGGCCTTATCAATACCCTATTAACTGGATCACTCCAACTAATAAGAGTATTACAATTTTGACCATAGATTGCCTCGAACAAACTCATCCTCAAAGACTCCCGATACCCATTGTTGTAAGTGAACTCTTCCATTGGAAGATACTCTTCCCACTTTCACTACTGATGCATCACATACATCCTCAACATATCCTCCAAAATCTTTTTGACCCTCTCTTTATGTCCATCTGTCTGTGGATGATAAGTTGTGTTGAAAGCCAACTTTGTGCCTAAACCTACAAATAACTCTTTCCAAAACCTAGAAGTAAACTTAGTATCCATGTCTGACACAATATTCTTCGGGACACCATGTAACCTCACCACATCCTTGAAGAAAACTTGTGCTATATTGTTGGTTGAATAAGTAGACTTCACTAGAATGAAATGTGCTACATTTGTCAACCTATCAACCACAACCATAATTGAGTCATGTTGTCTAGATGTCCTCAGTAAACCTATGATGAAGTCCATGGAAATGACCTCCCATTTCCACTCTGGAATTGAGATCGGTTGTAATAACCCACCTAGATTCCTACACTCTGCCTTTACCTATTGATAATCCAAGCATATCGCCACGAACTCTTCCACTTCTTTCTTCAAGTTTGGCCAGTAGTAGAACTTCGTCACTGTTTTCTATGTCTTCTGATATCTCGAGTGACCTGAATATGGTTTCGCATGAAATTCCCACAAGATAAGCTTATTGAGCTTGCTATCATGTGACACATATATCCTATCCCTAAATCTGACCAAGCCATCTGCTGTAAGACGATAGTCCACATCCTGTATACCTATACCTGCCCCTGTATTTGTACATGTGCCTGTACCTATACACTGTTGTAACCTGTGCCTGAGTTCCATGTACCTGTTATCCTGCTGACCAGCCTATAAGATTCGAACCTATAAATATGTCTCTTAAGAACTCATAGTTGCTATGTAGTTCACATGTATCCGCCTGCTAAGAGCATCTGAAACCCCGTTCTCTTTATATTTAATGTACTTGATCTCAAAGTCATACTCATTGATCGTGGCCAACCATCTACATTTCTTGGAGTTCAAATTTGGTTGGTTAAATAGATACCTCAATCCACTAAGATTGCTCATCAGTACAAATCTTCAACCAATAAGATAGTTCCTCCACATATTCAATGTATGGATGACCGCTTTCAACTCAAGATCACATGTCAAATAATTTTTATTGTGATCATTCAACTTCTATGATTCATAGCATAATACCTGTCCTTCCTACATAAGAAATCAACCAAGTCCTCTCTTGCAAGCATTTGTGCATACCACAAACTCTTTGTCTTGATCTGCAATCTTTAGCACTGGAGCATTTGTCAACAATTGTTTCAATTGCTCAAACTTGTTTCACATTCTTTTGTCCATTCAAGCTTCTTACCTTTTCACTGAATGACATGATAGGATATGCAATGTGAGAGAAGTTCTTGATGAACCTCTTGTAGTAACCTGCTAACCCCATAATTGATCTTACCTCATCCACGTTTCTGGGAGATGCCCATTCCATGATAGCCCTTATCTTCTCTGGATCCACTGTTATGCCTTCCTCGGAAACAATAAGTCCCAAGTAATGTTCCTTTGTCTAAAAGAAACTACATTTGATAATCTTAGCATACAACTGATGCTCTCTTAGCAATCTCAACACTGCTGCTAAATGTTCGACATGCTCTTCCTCATTATTAGAATATATCAATATATCAACAATGAATATAATAACAAACTTGTCCAAATAAGGATGCAAAAAATTATTCATCAAGCACATAAAAGTATCTGGAACATTAGTCAAACCAAATGGAACTACAACAAAATCATAATGTCTATACCTGGTCCGGAAAGTTGTCTTGTGAATGCCATCTTCTTTAATGCGTACTTGATGATATCTTGATCTCAGATAATTCTCAGAGAACATTGATGCTCCCTTCAACTAATCAAACAATTCATCAATCCTCGACAACAGATACCTATTCTCAATGGTCACCTTGTTCAAATTCCTGTAATCAATGGACAACCTAAGAGTACCATCCTTCTTCATCACAAACAATACTGGTGTGCCCCATGATGATACACTTGGGCCTAATGTATCCCTTGTCAAGTATTTCCTTCAACTGCAACTTCAACTCTACCAACTCTGGGGTGCTCATCCTATATGGTGCTTTTGATGTTGGTGTTTCCCCTAGTACCAACTCAATAGAAAAAACCACTTCCCTATGAGGTAGAAACTTTGAAATATCTGTGGGAAATACATCCTAAAACTATTGTAAAACCGAGAACCTGCTCAAAACATCTGCATCGCCAACTTCCTTACCTTTGTCACTAGAAATATGTACCACAAATAACACACACCCTTTCCTGTGACTATGCTTCACCTGCATAACTGTCACCATTCTAACAGATGTTTCCTTCTTCTTACCCTACAAGACTCTCTACTATCCATTGTCATCCAGGCACTCAATAGCTTTTTCATACTAGTCCATACCCAAAAGCATGTTATACGAACCCAATGGAAATACATTCAAATTGTTAATGTAGACATACCATTTAACTCAAATGCATAAGCTCTTATCCAATGATGAACTTGCTTCTTTGTCCATGTAGCCAACTATACTAGCCAATACTTTTCATGTACTTATTTATTCAAACCACACTTATCCACCAGATCATGATTAACATAACTATAATTAGATCCAGGGTCAATCAAAATAGAAACAACTTGATCATGAAGCTTACCATCCATCTCAATAATAAACACCCGATGATCTGCCTACCTATTATTCTACACTGCATAGACCCAAGGAACACTTTTTCCAACATCCCCCACTATCTACACTTCCTTAGCACTGTAGATCTACGGTCTACCACCCTAATGTTGTGGACAATCTCTCCTGCGATGATCTTTTCCACAAGTCCAACACTATATAGGCTTCCAACCTGCACCCTTGTTCTGCTCCTCAAATTGAAATCATTGCCCTTTTTCAGATGCATTGAAATTATTTTGTGGTGTTACATTCTCTTTTTTACATGTGTCCTGATGCCTTGCTCGCTTCTTATCCCATTTCCCTTTATTCCTTGCATTACCTTTCCAATGTGGTTTAGTCTCATATTTGCGCTTTGATTGCTCATAGCAATGCTTTAGCTTCTGAATGGCCTCCTCTAATGATCTAGGCTCATCAAACTCAATCTTGTCTTTGAATGCTATCAACAACCCACTGATGAATCTCTTAATCTTGGCCTTCGCCTCCTTGAGGTAAGGCACATATCTCAACAACTCCAAAAATCTACTAGTGTACTCCTCATTGGTCATAGAACCCATCTTTAGCTCATAAAACTCTTTTTCCATGTCGTTATAGTACCTCTTCGATAGACAATTCTTCCTAAATAGTCTCTAGAACTCACTTCAAGCCAAATCCTCCTCATAAATATCTCTGACGTTCTTTACATCTTCCCACCATATATCTACTTTACCTTTAAGACTGAATGTAGCTATCTTGACCTTCATGTTCTCTGAGTAATCATGTAATCTGAAGAACTTATTCATTCCAAGCAACCATGCACCCATTCATTTCCCCATCGAATGTAGGTGGCTTTGATTTCTTGAACTCATCCAACAAATATCCTCTATCACTCCTCCTGTAAGGATGATAATGATGTTGACCATGATACTTGTTAGAACTAGAACTTGAATAGTACCTATATCCATCACCCCTCATGTTTGAAGTATCCAATAACCTACCATCCATAATAGTATCATCTCTATTTGACATGTTCCCACTATGGGTTCTACTGCCATAGGCCCCATTAGTATTATCCTCCTATCCATAGTTGATTTGAAGTGGTCCTTGTCTCTGTAAATATGACAAACTCTGAAGAATTACTGCATTGACTTTTGCTTGTTTCTCCTGTGTCTGCATGATTTTTCCATTATCTTCTTTTCAACTCCTTATTTCTTCCTTCAAACTCCTCAATGTGTCTTCTAAGTCAGAAGAGTTCCCAACACCACGCTGCTCATCTGATTCATAGGGAGAATCTTTGTAGTCTACCATCTTTCCAGTCATCTTTAATCTCTTCTTCCTGCAAGGTGTATTATGTCATCTAAACCAAACCATAAACAAACCAACATACAATACATATATAAACATAATCATATCAACATATAAGCATCTTTTAAATCATTATCCAGTTATCAATGCATGACTATGTTGACAAGATACCATGACTATATATTTTATGTAATCTACTAAAATAAGAGACAATAATCTACTTCTACTATTTACAGCAGAAGCACATAAAGATTGAGAAAAACAATAATCGGCAAGAGGAAGAACATAAATGGCACATAACGCAATAAATATCTGGGGAAAGCCACAACTCAAAACGCCATTATCTGTATTGCATTAATCAGAAATACAAGATGATAATACAATGCTTGTTCTCATAATAATAATCCGAGCACTCAGTAAAATCAATCTCCAACTCACAAGAAAACTCTTGGCCAACAATTAGCCAATTCTCCTGCTCTCCAAGTCCCTATTTCCTTGCGCACTTCCTATGGTTGATTAGCCCATCTTAAAGGGAAACCAGTGCAATCCCTTCAAGGATCAGTTCCTGATTGCATGCATTGTCTGTACAACTCAAAAAATTATACAACAAATAGTAGACTGTCTCTGCACTCTAGTCTCAAATGGGTCTTTCTCAGAATCGAAATGTATGAGTTTCTGATGAAGGAATATTTAGTTAACTGGAGTAGCACTAGTTAATGCATTAGTGCACCAACTGACTGTTAACTGACTATTAGTTCCTCGAACAGTTTGGAACTAATTTAACTGGACTTAACTCAATAAACTGATTTAACTAATGACAACTCATACCTAACTCATCCTGGACCCCTAAAATATAGGGAGAACATATACATGATTTCAGAAAGACTTCCAACTCGAAATTCCTAAGTTAACTAAGTCAACTCACTCTAGTTAACTATTGCAAGTTGTTATGAGAATAAAATTCGATTTTAATTCACATTTTAATTCAAGGACAAATTAAAATGGAATTTCTGGATTCTATTTTTATCATTTCTTGTTGCTAGTTTCAACACTCCCTCTCAACAAGAAATGAATTCAACTTGATCATGATTCTGAACCTTTGAAATTTCCTGCATGCAACACTTCTCTCTAGTGTTGTTGCTCCAGCAACTCCAGAAAAAAAAACATCCAACCTGAATCAGAATGATGCCTTTGTCATCAAAGTCTGTGACTGTTATTGCCTCTGCCGACTGAAAACTCTGCACTTCTATTGACTCTTCCTTTTTGTACTGTTGTCAACCCTTCTCTGTGCTTCTTCAGTATCTGATTGCTCTAGCCTCTGTTACTATGATCTCTAACTACATCAATCTCACTGATTCCTCCCGCTACTATGTACTTTGGTCTCCCGTAGCAAGGTACGATCCATGAGATAAAACCTCTCAATGGACCTTGCCCAATTTCAGCTCTCTTGGGACTATCCCTTCACATCGCCCCACCTCACACCTAGAGGTATGGATACATGTGATCCCTTTGCCCACTTGGCTCGAAATTCCCCCCTACTAGAGGTATCTGCATGACTGGATGCCTCCACTCGGTCTCTTCTCAGCTTCTCCAATTGTGGTTGCTCCATAATTGTCCGAGACTGCTTCTTCTCTGCTTGAGTGGATCTCTCCACTCGGTCTCCTCTCAGCTTCTCTAGTTGTGGCTACTAAAAAACTTCCTGAAGCTGCTTCTGAGGCTTCTCCTGGGGTTGCATGTTGAGAGGTAATTTACTCTCCCTCTCAACCACCAAGTCTCTAACATTTTCCTTGCTCCTCAAGGCTTTGCATGCATCTTGAACCTCAAGAGCATACAGGTTCTTGACCTATGCACCGATCTATTTCACCTCTCCCATGGTGATGTGTCTAAGGAAAACCTTCCCTTACTAAAAACCACATCATAGCCACGGTCTTCCAATACCGCGACTGAAACAAGATTCTTCTTTAGTCTTGGAACATACATCACATTTGTGATCCTCAGAGGGGAGTCAGATTCCCTCTAAAAGGTAACCGTACCAATCTTGGTAGCTCTATACCTCTCGTCATCTCCAAAATCTATGATCTTCTTGAGGTTTTTCTCCTCAAAATCACTAAAGATATCTCTATTCCCCTTCATATGGAATAAAGCACTGTTGTTAAGATACCACACGCCTCCCATGGCAATGTCAGCGATGCATGCAATGAGAGTGAAATCAAGTTCGAACTGTGAAGCTAGAGCTTCACCTGCTGCCAGTACTATCAGCTCCTTCTTGCTTGCTTTCTTTTGTGGGTAGTTCTTGGCATAGTGCCCGTGCTCATGATAGTGAAAACACTTGACTTTCGTCAATTCCATCTTATTTCCGCCCTCCTCGCCTTGGGAATACTTTCCCTTGGCCTTCTTTGACTTACTCGCTAAGGAATACTCCTCTTCCACTTCCTTGGAAGAGGTCCCATCTTTGGTGTTCCTCCTAATCTCCTCCTACATCAAATCCGACCATAGTCGTTTCCAATATGGAAGCTTCTCTCGACCATTTATAGATTCCTGATAACTATGCCAACTCTTTGGGAGTCCAAGAAGAGAAAGACTCACCATATCATCCTCGACAACCGTGATTCCAACACTTCCAAGTTCATCATGGCATTGAGTGAACTTGGTCAAGTAATTTGGAATTGAGTCTCCCGCCTCAATCTTGATTTTTCGAAGTTTATCTTTTAGTGCCAACTTCCTTTGGTCAATGCTATTATGGAAAAGGTCCTCTAATGCTTCCCACATAGCATGCAAAGTTTCATTCCCGTGGAGACTCGAGGCAATGTGGTCTCGAACTCCCTCAAGGATTATCCACCTCACCCTTGCCACACACTTCTTCCATTCTACAAATTCTGAGCATCCGATGTTGGTGTCTTAGGAATGTCCTGATCAATGAATTCCTTCAATCCATTGTCTTCTAAAACAGCCTCCATCTATCCTTCCAGACTATATAATTTGAGTTGCCATCCAAGGCATACTCGAGCCACAAACTGTAGAACGCCATTTGTCGATCCTGAAGTATGTATTGCAAATTCGAATTTCACCTGTAACACTAAACTCAAAACTTCGAAATCTCCTCTAGTATATTGTTCTCAGGTCCGATACCATGTATATTTTCCTGTAGATTCACAAGCTCATGTAATCTACGAAAACAAGAGACAAGAATATACTTCTTCTCTTTACAACGAAAGTACAGAAAGATTGAACAAAACAATAATCGACAAGAGGAAGAACATCAATGGCACATAACACATTAAATATCTAGGGAAAGCCACAACTCAAAACCCAACTATCTATAAAAAATCACCAAACATTATATTTTGATGCACTAGGGAATTATTTTGGTTATGCATATCCATAACTTCTAATCCATGAAAAATGTATCCAATTGGATAACATAGTTGAAATTTTGACCAATATCTCTAACATCCTCTTTAATATGTATTAAGTTTGCTTTGTTAATATTTTCCAATTGGGTTTATCTCAATTGGTTAGGAGGAATGATTGGGATCCTCCCACCCAATTCTTGCAAGTTACATGATGAACTTTGATGTAATAGACAAATTAGAAAATAGAATCGAGCAATTTACAGTAATTATCTTGAAAATATTTCTTCCATTAAATATTTGAAACATTTTTCTTTGAAAGAATGTATTTATATTCCATATAAAAAATATACATGTTTTGGATCCTCTATATTTGGGTTCCTGAGAGACTCTCAAACAATAAGTCATTACAAGTATATATTTTATAACAGTTCAACATGTAGCAACAAGTCATTAGGAAGATATACTTTTTAAAACAACAAGCTATTACAAGTGTATATTCTTTAAAGTCTTAAAAGGTGACAAACCATTACAATGATATATTTTTTAAAAGCTTAACATACCACATACTCTTTGAGAGCTCAACATGTTATGTGGAAATTGAATTTTGCTTAAAAAAACAACATTTCTTTCCATCACCCTAATTACATCTAATTAACAATAACTATTTTAAACTTTATATAATTTTATAAATAATTTTAAATAAAAATAAATAAATAAACATTGCTCTACATTTAATATACTAAAAAAACTACTTGAAAAGCATACTCATGAATAGATATACATGCTAATGACAAAGATATACCTGAATTGTTATTTCAACAAACAGATTGAATCTCATTCTTATGCCTTGGTCCCTAGTGAATTTTCAAATCATCCCATTTGACATGCCGTGTCATATGCTCTTCTGGGGATGTGTATCACTTCATAATCATCAATCTTTTAAGAGTGCGCACTACCCAGCGAATATTAGCAACCACGTATCATCTCGCATATTTTCATGGCTACACGTTATGTTACGGATTTATGATTATAAAATTTAACGATAGTATAATTATATTAAAAATATTAATGTGGTTATTATAGTTGAATGTTTTATTTATATATATTATTAATAAATATAATAAAAAATTATTACAACAAAAATATTATTATTAACTATTGCAACTAAAATATTGCTATTAACTTTAAGTTTACTTAATATTTAAAAATTTCAAGTCTTGATAAAAAAATCTAAATTACAATATAGATTTGTTTCTCATTAAAATATTGATCATAGATTATGAAAATCTAACAAGTATGTCTTATTTTCAGAATAATCTAACAAGTATGTTTTATTTTCAGAATAGTTTGAGATATGCAATCAACATAAGGATGGCATGTTGCCTCAACTCTTTTACTGGATTTTTAAAGGATGGCATGTTGCCTCAACTCCTTCATTGGATTTTTAAGGATGGCATGTTGCCTCAACTCTTTTTAAAGATTTTTTAGGGAAGGTAGAGTAAACGTGACTCGGTGATAAGCTTTTTATCATTGGTGATTTATGGACTCAAGGTTATGGTAACCCATGGTTTTGCCCATGGTTTCTCATGTTATGTAGCCTATTTAAAAGCATGATGAAACCATTCTAAGATGTCTTTAAGCCATTGTGAGAGTATGGCAAAGCACCCTACAACTTTAATCAAGAAGATGGTTATAAATTCAACCAACCTTGGAAACCCACTATCCATTTTCTATCTTCAAAATCTAACCATAATGTCAGTGAACCCAACCTTCCTCATAGTCCTTTCACCTAACCCTTTCTTGTTCCTAATCTAAATTTAACCTTGTACTTTATTATTTTCCTTTTATCCTAATTCAATCTTTTCCCCCCTTTCTATTCTAATAATTTAATTTATTATTCATAACATCTCCATAATTCAATTTACTCATTTCTCTATCATAGACATTCTCTTTGACCAACATCTCATTTTTTATATCTTAATTATTTATCGTTTCTTCACTAATATCATGGTTTGGCTTTTACCATTTTATTAATATTATTCTCATTCATTTTATTTTATTTTTTGTAAGCTTGGTAGGACCTTTTCATTCGTTTTCAGCAAAAGCAAGTTACAACCATATTCAAGGACTTCAATGGCCTCATTCATTTTATTTTATTTTTTGTAAGCTTGGTAGGACCTTTTCATTCATTTTCAGCAAAAGCAAGTTACAACCATATTCAAGGACTTCAATGGCCTCAACCTACCCATTGGGAAACCAGGTTTGTTGGCCACCGGACAACATTGTAAGCCATTTAGAAATAGTAAAGTTTGAGTCTGTCTAACAATGTCTTATAAGACCAAATGTCTTGAAACCATCTACAAGCTAACTAACTGTAACATAAGAGCCTAACCAACATATTTACCATAGAAAATTAAACAAAATTGAAACCAAACTGAATCAAGCATATTTCTATACATTAGAGAAATCCACTAGAGTTGGATCCTGTGCACTTGAACCCGGTAATTCAGAGTGAGGAAGACACAGAATGTGTTTCTCAATGTGGCTGAGACAGACATTCTGCTGCAGAATTTGGAACTGGATAAGTTAAAATTCGTTTTGGATTTCTTGAAATCCAGGTTCA
This sequence comes from Pinus taeda, assembly GCA_000404065.3. Taxonomy (NCBI): domain Eukaryota; kingdom Viridiplantae; phylum Streptophyta; class Pinopsida; order Pinales; family Pinaceae; genus Pinus; species Pinus taeda. The sequence goes on along the minus strand of APFE031118902.1, from coordinate 105,208 downwards.
GATTTAACGGAGCCAACTAGAGTGTTCATTATAACCTTGGCTACAATGTTCTTCATCAACCAATAAAGGTGAACTGTCTTCTTGTATTGAGAAGTGCGACCATTGCAATGACCATGGTTGAGGAGGTCTCTCCAATCTTCCAATTGAAACTTTGTTTTTTCACGTTGATTCAGTTATGTTTCCCAATTTGAAATTAACTGTTGAACCTAAGCTGAGGTACCTGTTTGATAGGAGTGGGTTGCATCTTGGATTAGTTGTGCGGATTATTTGCGACCTAGTCCCCGTAGCTGGCGAGCTTGAGCTTGGCCATTGTCTCCCTGCATGCCTTCCTCAACCCCGACCACCTCTGCCCAAAGAGCTAGAACTGAAGGAAGGGCAAACCATGATGCTTCTCGACAAAACAGTGGATACGACAAAGACCCTGAAAAAAGTTGCACAACCCATGAACTTGGAGCAACCTAACAGCGTGGGGTCTCGACAATTTCAATGATAGTGAAGACCTAGTAAATTATCACAACATAGAGGCATTGAATAGCTAATGTTAGGCTTGAACCTAACAATTAACCTGAGAGTGGGATGTGCCTGCCACCTATGGCATGGAACAATGTACCCAAGATCTTTGAGCCCATTTAAGATCGAACACAAAGGCAAAACAAGATGGGTCTACCACCCAAGGAAAAAAACAACATGCCCCAGCTCCCCGAGCTCATTTCCAACAAGACCCAAAGGTAAGACAAGAGGAACCAAACATAGGAAATTATGAATCCTCCACACTATCTGAGACATTGAATGTAGTAAGCATCCAACACAGACGAACAAGCATGCAACATCCACATAACTCCAAGCTAGAGAAATGTAATACATGCCCATGTGAGATAATAAAATACCAAAGAGAATAGAGACAATCATATAGAAAGGAGGCAATACAGAGTAAAACCCAACGGGAGCTTTCCATATTTTGTAACATAGATTCCAATTTCTTGCAAAGACCATATTATAAATATTTCCCCATAAGATCTGTGAAACAGTAGAATAGGTTGCAGAGAGTGGGCGATGAGGAGGGTTAAGATAAATAACATACCCGGTGGATGTGGACATGAGACTGGGGAAACCAGTTGTATCAGGGTAACCAACCTACGGAGCATTCCTCTCAAACGGACATGAGCTATCCATTGGCACTATATCAACACCAAATATTGAAACCAAAAGCCAAACATTTGAGAACGAGGAGTGACAAACCCTTAACACCTATAAGGAGTTGTCACTTTGGCATGTCTCATCATTATTAATTGATGGCATGTGCATTGCCACCCTACCTTCAATACCTAGCATGTGAGGGTTGTGGGTAAGCCGCCCTCTAGCCCTTGTAACATTCAGCTTACAAATAGCTCGAATCCTGGCGAGATCCATTTGTTGGCTCACACCTCGATCAAGGATTCTCATTCCTTTTATTATTTGATTAGTTTGATCCATATTAAATAAAACATTATAAATATTATTAAATTACTTTGACTTTAATTTTCTAATTTTAATAATCTTCTTATAATTGATCTTAGTTAGTCTAGTTTGATCTCCATCTATTATTGATTTATTTGATTGTTTCTCATCATTTTTATTTATTATTGCTCACATTCCCTTAAGGCCCTATTTTTGGTCATTCTCCAATCTTTTAATTTTACTTTTATTTTTATTTTTAATTTATTTTAATCCTATTCAAATTATATTACTAATCTAAATTATTTATTTTATGCTTATAATTATTTTATTTATTCTTATCTAACTTTTTCCCCTTTAATTAATAAATAATTAGTAATTATTGGTTTATTCTCTCCCTTCTTATAATTTCTTCTAACTTTAAAATCTTTTTAATAATATTTTTAATAATCTTCCTATAATTATTCTTTATCATTCTAACTAGACTATCCACTAGTATAATTTTTTACAAAAAAATGAGTATTTTGTTATTAATTTTATGCTAGGTTGCAACAAGTACATGGGGGGTTACATCGGCATTTTCAGAACTAACCAGAGATAAAAAAAAAAAAAATATCACAAACCCATTACATAGTAAGACAAAAAAATGTTATTACTGCAGACTTGATTACATCTGATTACAAAAAGGGACAAAAGACACATGTAGCAATAGCCATGCAGATTAATCATTCTCTGCCACTGGCATGTTGAGATCAATATTCCGCTTTCCTGACTCCTCCAGGTGCTGGCCTGGAACTATAAGAACTTCATTGCTCAGTTGAGATCCATGACTGTATTCTGAAGCGCATCTACTTCATTTATAAGGCGAGAAATTTGAGACTAGAGTGCTAATAAATTATCAATATGTTCCACCTAAATTTGATACATTTGAAAAAATTTCACCTGTAGATCATGCTCTTGCTTGTGGGGTGATTCATGGGTTGATAGATAGTTAGAGTAGGCGCTCTTATATATATATATATATATATATAATATATATATATATATATATATAATATATATATATATATGTTCGACATTGGTGAGCTACATCATCATGTCCAAGAATAACACCCAAATAGGTTGGGAAATTGAATGGTGACTTAACATCTAGGAGTGCCTTAACAGTGCACCCGATCATAGTCTATCCAAGACCCCGTGGAACAAAAAAGCACTAATATAAATATTATTAATTATTAATTGATTAAATTTTACCACATTTTTAATTTTAATTTTATCGTACTTTATATTTTTTACCAAATATTTAAATTTTGATTTTAATAATACTTTATTTGACAATCTATATCTTCATTTAACTTCTTTCCCAATAATTTATCAATAAAATATATTTTTAATTATCAATAACATTCACAAATTTCCCCTAACAATTAGATTCTTTATCTATATATTTGTGGTCTAGCACTCTTTGTATCAATTACATAACTTTTTGTCTCTGAAGATGGGTGAAGTGTTCACCTGAAATGTCGGGTATCTCACTGATTCTACACGGTATTCCAGAAGCTCTTAACATCTATATGGAGATTGTAAGAATATCAAAGAGTTTGTCGATGACATAATGAACGGCCTAGTTATTTTTCATGGACATAGCCCATATTGGGCGAATCACATAAATTTTCTCCTATGAATTTTTTTTATGATTTATGGTTATGTTGTCTATTTTATTTTTATATATCTCACCTCTTTTTTTATAACACTATTATTAAAGCGTGGATGGCTTGGTGCTTATGGATATGTAGAAGATTGAGACTTGATTGTTGCATGAATGTTTGGATCTAAAAGATGGAAATTTGCTGGCCAAATGTGATATGAAGCACCGATCATGGTAGACTGGATCAAAAGCAAGGGTTGAGATAGAAATGATAGTAGCGATGATTGATGACCATGGCAAGGGCAGTGATGTAAATGGTAGCAACCATGCCATTTTCTTTGTTTTTGTGAATAGTCCCATCAATTTATGAGATGAAAAAATATGGATCCCCTCTCGGGAAAATATGTTGAATTGAAGGTGCTCATGGTAGTTAGTGTGTATCAAAAATCCATAGTGAATGTGTATGGTGTTGATCCCTAGTGAAGGAGCGAACATGTTATGAAGAACCATAGTAGTGCATGAGCACCATATAATGTTTGGTCCAAGTTGTAAATCCTAGCCATAAGCAGGTAGTATTCCCCAAGATTGTTGTAAAACCTATTGTTCATGCATACATGTAGCATTGTAGCACATGATGTCTCAAGTTATGGAATGAACCACTTGAATAGGTTCGAGGGTGATAGGTGTACTCATTTGTTATCTTGAGGTTAGGTTGTTGTAAATATTGTTATTCATGCATAAATGCTCCAGTGCAGTGTAACATGGAGTTATGTATGATCAATTTGTGGAATGGGCCAATTGAATAGGTAGAAAGGTGGCAAGTGTACTTGTAAGCTAGCTTGAGGGGGGAACATGAGATGGTTGATGAACCATGTACAAGCAAAAATATCCTAGAAAACTAGTGGATACATCGATTGGTTACCCATGTATTATGATGGATGGAAACTATTTTATAAGGACTTCAAGAAACTTATTGGGACCAGGTTAATCTCCCTGAGTCAAGTTTAAGGTGGGGGGATGTTAGGGTAAACTTGATTGATCATAGAGTCAATTTAACATTGGTAGTTTACAAGATCAAGGTTTTGGTAACCCATGGTTTTCCCCATGGTATTCTCATGTTATGTAGTCTATTTAAAGGCATGATGAATCCATTATAAGATGTCTTTAGGCCATTACGAGGGAATTGTTAAAAAATTATATGTAGACTGTAAAAATGAAAAAAGAATTTTCCAACGACACAAAAAAGGCATGGCCATTTCTCCATGGATGTAGCCCATATTGGGTGAACCACGTAAATTTTGTCACTTGTGAATTTTTTATGATTTATGGTTATGTGAGCCTAGTTTATTTTTATGTATCTCTCCTTTTTTATAACAAATTTTCCACTGATTTTTTTTCAAAGTGTTGACCACCTTCTATTGCTCCTTCACAGAGGGTTTGGTGAGAAGAATGTTAAACTAGGTTTTTAGTCAACTCACTCATTTTATATCTCTCTAAATTACTTTGTACAAATAATTGCACCAATGTCTTCAAACATGTGACAATAATTAAGTGGTCTTCACTGTATACCTTCACAATTGACGAAATGTTTTAGACTCACATATGTTTCTATAATTGTACTTTGACAATACTCATTCTTGTATATTTTTCTCCAAACTTTCTTATTAATGCCTCTTGAATCCCTATTGTGACTTAGGAAAAGAAACAAGCATGAACATTAAATGATGTGCCATACACTGTAGGATTTTTTAGGTATATCCAACAATTCCACTTTTATTCACAGACAATCCTCTTTGGAATGTATGCACAATTTCATTCTAAATAATGGAAAATGCTTGATAATGTCCCATTAACTTTCATATATCCCTTGGTTTTGGAAGAAATTGTTTAGGCATCAAATTGAATTCATTGGCACTAGCAAAGAACTAAAACCAAAGCCTGAAGTTTTGAATATTTGGCATCTCTACTAGATTGTTAAATGATACCACCTAGTCTCCAACAATGTATGAAAATGTTGAGTACCATATGTGGATGTGCATTTGGTAGATCAAGACCAACAATATTGATAATACACCAATGGTAAATTGGTTAAATTTTGTTTTAACAAGTGCCATGTATATTATTTTCCCTTGGAAAAAAACTTTGATTTATTACCTTTTTGAAAAAATTATAAATTTACTTTCTTCACATGTTTTCTCAAGCATTTATTTTTAAAAATTTGCAAAATTATATTCTTCATGTGTTTACTCAAGCATTTTTTGTTAATTTCCCTCACTTGGGACATTCCAAATTTTTACAGAAAGGGTCTAGATATGGAACTGCTCTTTCTAAGATTAATCAAATATAGTACATTAAGAAAGAAAATTATGTTTATCGACTCAAATAATGAATGTACTTTCCATGCTATATATATGACTTTAATATGTATAAATAAAATAAATAGTATGACCAAAATTGTAAGATTAAGTTTTGGTTAGAAAAAGAAAGACCTCAGACATGAGAATCTCTTGCTCCCAACATTACTTCATGAAAAAGGGGGCAATATTTGTAACAACCCCGATTTAAAATATACAAATAAATACATCACTATATGTGATTAATAACAACTATTCAATTATTTAACATAGAATTTTCGAAAAACACGAGTAGAGACGACTTACCTATATCGACGATATTCCTTACTTGTGCTTTTGCAGTTGAATGCTCTTTGAATGTGATTTATGATTCTGGTCTATGATGATTACATGTGACCTATGACTCTGGTTTATGATGGTTACATGTGATTTATGATGTTGATCTATGATGGTTGTGTTTTGAGATAACCGGATGTGATATGTTTATACATGATGATTTGGTCAAAGATGCTAGTTTGACTTGTTGTGACAAGAAGTAAATAGGATTGTGAGTGTACCTTATTAATGAGCTACCAATGAGGTATGATGTGAATTTATTTCAATTTATTTTGAATCTAATGGAAATTACGTGCTTAGTACAAGAAAGCATGAAATGCCTGGTTGGGTGGTGGAAACTGAATGTAAGAATTAGAAGTAGTAGTAATGAAAGGAATTAGAATATGCAACAGTATGTTGGTAAAACACTTTAGGAGCAGTGCCATTGTGGGACACTGGTACCCAATAGTGTCCGTTGATTTCCATGGGCATGCTATGACGGATATGATGGTTTGAGGCAGGGATATGCTTTGGTTTTTGTATCTTCCGATGCAAGGAAGCCTTGCCAAGGGAAGGACTGCCCCGGATGGGGGTCCATCAGAACTTGGAAGGTGAGTGACTGCACGAAAGGAGTTGATCGGATTGCCCGAGGGACTATTTAGCAGAGAAGGGAATACTGGGGATGGATTTTTTTTGGTCATTAGCATTTCTAGATGGAATTAGATGCACATTGGGAGTGCGCCCTGGAACAATGAGATGGTAACTGTTTGCTGAGAGGATAAGTGGCACAGGATTATAGCACTGGACATTGGATGCATAATTGACTTTGTAGTGGATTCTGGACTTCTTGGGAAGGAGGTGAATCCTGGTATTGCTTTGAGGGTGGAGGTGTGAGCCTTTGGATTCCCTTGTTGCATATGAGGCATCATATTATTTTATTTTTTGGTTGAGAAAATGGATTATTGTAAATACTGTATCAAGTTGGATTTATAAATCTCCATAGTCAATATGATTATTTGTTGGTTGAAGCAAATGCGTACGTGTGTATATGTGTGTACTATTGTAAGTATTGTAATTAATTGTGTTATAAAGATCTTAGTTGTGTTATAGAGATCTAGTAAACAATATGATTGTCATGTTTCAACAATGGTCATTATAAATGTTGCAATGAGCTGTGTTATAAAGCTCCATGGGCATTATTTTTTGTTTTCAACAATCTTGTTGGTTATAGGTGTCATTTGAACACCAAGAACGGTGTTCCCCCAAGGGGGAGGGTTCTGTAACAACCTTGGTTAAAAACTCATGATATATATATATATATCGAGAGAGAGAGAGAGAGAGAGAGAGAGAGAGAGAGAGAGAGAGAGAGAAGGCCATGGTGATGGGACACGTGTTCCAAGTTGAATCTTGGGCAAAGATATCCTAGTGGGCATCATTGGATGTGTGTTTTTGGCTAAGGAAAATTGGAAAAGGCTTAGGCAAAGGCCTTAAAAGGAAAAAAGGCATTTTTGGCACATTTATTTATGAAAATAAAGGAAATTAGGAGAAAAGTAAGGTGAAAGGTCACAGGTTGCATGTGAGGAGGAAAATCAAGGAAAATAATGTAAAATGAAGAAAATAGAGGCCTCATTATTAAAAAGGCTTTTCAGGATCAATCCACAAGTTCTTAGTCAATGTAAGTTCTTGTCTCAAGATTTTTCTATGGTTATGCATGAGATCAAGAAGGCAAGATGAAGCAAAGATCAAGCAGGGAAGAGTAGGATCAATCAACTGTAGCATGATTCTTTGCAGGTCTCAATTTGCATGTGTATTTTCCTTGCTCGATTTGGAATGCATGGTATTGCATGTGGTTATTTTTTTGTTGTGGCATGGGTTTTTCTAGGTGTAACAATGTTTTCAGCTTGACCTTGCCATTTCCAGATAGTCATGGTGTTATGGGGCTCTCATGTTTTGGTTGAGATGGATTACCAGATAGATTCGAAGCTGAGTGGGGTGGATCTTCGAATGATAGATCACATGGCCTAGTGGTCCATGAATAAGAATATGGATCATGATAAAGCCATTGACCTAGTGACCCCTGAGCCAGACTGTGGGCAGCTTGTTTGGCCTAGTGATGTGTTCATTGTGTTGGCCTAGTGATCTGGAATGGATCATGGTAAATCCTGTTTTCTATTGGTGAGTTTTAGGTGGTTTAGCCTCGATATGCCCTGATGGGTTCTTCTAGTTTGCATCCCACATTCATGTTTGGACTATGGAACGAGGGTGAATGGTTGAAGAGAGTTTTGGCTCAGCCATTCTATGGTCAGGTGGAATGTGGAAGTCCCATCCCGGGTTTAGATTTTACATCATTAATGAAATGTTATTTCTCCTTGTATTTCTATAAGTATTATATTGGTTTATATGTGGATCATATGGTTGTGATTTCATTGGTATTTGTGTTTCTATTATGTTGGTTATGTATGTGTTTTATGACAACAACTATATATGGCTCCCATCATGTTTTTACTTGTAAATGAATGATCAATGTATCTATGACCTAATGGATGAAATGGAAGCCAATGTGATAAGGAAGCATTGGTTCTTAGCAATTCTCAGATAAGTATGAGATCCCAATGCTTAATTTTGTTGATTACACCTGTAGATTACATGTTTGTGATATGTTTGACGAAATTCATGTCATGGCTAGTAGGGGTTTGATAGAGGACTTGGTTAAGTATTTTCTCTAACATATTGTTTCCCTGTTATTTTATGATTCAAAGATGTCATGAAAATTTGGACAGTGACATGGGTTCTGGGCCTAGAAAAGTGGCTTAATTCTAAGGGAGGCTAGCACAACACTGAAGAAAAGAGTCTATGGACGCTGGTAGGAAAGCCTATGAGAGTGGTTGGAGGCCCTTGGATGTTGGCATGTCTATGGCATGGGAGCGACTGGGGGCTAAGTTGATCAAAACTTCAGTGGGACCCAGGGGGAAGATGCCTGAAGTGTTTGCATGGTTCTCAGGGGTCCTGTAGCTGATGTGGAAGGTATGTGTGTTATGTTCCATCGATTCCACTTCCTAAAGGCCACATAGGAATTCAAATCCAACCATAGTAGCATCTCGTCGCATGTTTACCCTAGTTGGCTAGTTACTTGGGTAGATGTGGGAGGAGCGTGTTACAGTTTCCATCACAAACACTCAACCTTCTACACCAAAGCCTACACCACCATGTTCTCATTTTGATATTCAAGGCCACGCCACCAACAGATGTCCCACTCTACCCCAATTAAAGGGTTTCATTACCTTGGATGAAATTCAACCAGACCCAATGGACCTTGAGGTGTAAGTCACTCTCCATGATTCATCTAAGATAAATAAGTAATTACACACAAGCCACATGCATTTTGTGTGAAATGTACAGATAATATTCTCACCACTACCCTCATCTTCCACATTTTCATTATACACTCATCATCCTTCATGAAATTGATTCTACTTGTAGTGGGGATTTCACCGCTCTACTTACAGCCCCTAATACCTCTTCCCCACTTGGACAAGGAGCCACTCCACCCATCATAAAGATTGGTCCCCTTGATGTGGAGATGGAAAAAAATATGGTACATATCCTTTACTTTCCATCATCTATGGGATCGACACCTTCATACCCCTTGGGAGTGTTTGACTATTTGCATGTGGACCTACCTTTTATTTCTAATGTCGCTTTGGCCTCAACATCGCTGGAAATTTAGTCCACTAGTCATCAATATACCTCATTAGAAATATTGCATGTGAACCATGTCTCCCATGATGATGCTTCAGATACACCTCGACCATCTACATCATGTGGTCCTTCAAAATCTCACATTCTAGTCCTCCACTCTGATGAGGACATTATGGAGTCCATTGAACACACCAGATTATCCAAGGGATGATATGCATCATCATTCCTATTTTCTCCCATAGAAACCATTTCCATCTAACCAATATGTTATGCAATCAAAATACTTCATTCACGGTGAAGTAGATTGGTTCAAGAACCCCATCCGTGGCCTAGATGCTTCATAAGAGGGGAATATGGACAACATTTTTCCTACCATTAAGGTGAATATTTGTAACCAACATGTAGTTGAGGAACACATCTTTCTAAGGGTAAATTGCAAACCCAGAAATATTGACGCCTACACTAATTTATTCAAAAAAATATAAGATATATTTGCTTGGTCCTATTTGGAGATGCCTAGACTTGATCTACCCATTTTTAAACACCACATTGACATTTGGTTGGATGTCATCCTAGTATGCCAAGAGAAAAGGCCTATTCACCCCACTAGATGTGATGTCATTAAGGTTGAAATTAATAAACCCATACAAATGGGATTCATTTATGTTATCGCTTATACCTCATGGGTTTCTAACGTGATTCCCATTTTGAAAAAGAAAGGCCCCATTAGTGTTTGCACAAACTTTCAAGATATACATAAATAATGTCCCAAAGATAATTACCCACACCATTTATTAATAAACTCATCGATGAATGTGTAGGTCGTGAGGTTCTCTCTTTCATGGATGGATTCTCAGGGTACAACCAACTTAGTATCCACTTTGTAGATCAATACAAAATTGCTTTCACTAGTCCTTGGGGAAGCCTCGCGTACAGAGTGGTTCATTCCAGATTAAAGAACATTGGAGACACATTTCAGTATGCCATGTCATTTTATTTCCATGGACTAGCCTACATTATTCTTTCCTACCTCGATGATCTTGTAGTGCCTCGCTCTAGTTGACTAACAATGATATGAAATTAAAATTTATTTATCCCTAAGGCCCACACTTTATTCTATGAGGACCTTAGGTTGAGGATCTGGACACATGACTCTATTATTAGTGGTTGTGATGTTTATGTATTTTATCCATCGATATTATGATGAAGATAACATTAATGGTTATGTATGTTATCTATTGGTATTATCATGATTGTAGCATTAATGGTTATGCATGTTCTCTATTGGTATTATGATGATTGTAGCATTAATGGTTATGCATGTTCTCTATTGATATTATGATGATTGTGGCATAAATGGTTATGTTTGGTCTCTATTGAATTTATGATGATGATATCAGTAAAGGATATGTATGCTCTCTATTGATATCATGATGATGATAGATTTGATGGATAGGTATGCTTTCTATTGACGTTACGATGTTGATAGATTTGATGGATATGTATGTTTCCATTGATGTTATGATTATGATAGCAATGATGGATGTGTCCCCTATGTTACTTACTTGCATTAGTTCTGGTTCACAATGAACTATGATGTGAATGACTAGGTGATGTTAATGATGCTATCATGATAATGACTATCACTGGGAAACCTTGTTACTAATGATTATTGAGTATGGCAGGAAACCAATAGAGGCACTCGCATATGATGAGTTGACGACACTTGGTTTGATGAAAATTTATACTATTTTATCTTTGAAATTCTAAGTCAATTTTGAAACCTACTACCTATGTTTATCTATATTTTGATGTTATGTTAGTGGTTGCAGGCACATATTAGTTGCTTGGCCGAATGAATCACATATGGTGATGGGGTTGTACAATTGGATGGAACTGCATGAGAGGGGTGGGGCAGTGTCCTTGATCTCACCCACTAGCACTCCCACTGTGACTTGGGTTGGAAAGGTTGAAACAGCTTCGCCTTGAAGATCACGATGTCATGAGGGCAGGTCCCAAAGTTGGGCCGCTCATGAGGATCTTACCAAGGGGCACGCATTAAGGTGGATTCCTTGATTCTGACACCATTAGTCTCACTATGGAAGGCAACATAAGAGATGGTAGTGGTCTCTGTCGTTGCACCTATGCTTTCCCCTCATAGCCACTAAATGCTTGAAGGGCAAGTGGCATGGCACCCTTGGAACTTCAAGGGAATTTATTGAAGGGAACGACCAACTTGGCACCCTTAGTATCACAAATAAACTGTTAGGCGTGACACCCTTGGAACTCAAAGGGAATTTCTTGGAGGGCACAACCAAACTTGGCACCCTTGGAATCATTAAAAATAAATGAATTAATAAATATAATCAAGATATGAAAACCGCGTAAATTTATATCAAGGGTAAATGATGTTAGAAACCAAGGTAATTAAATCAAGAATAAAACTTGGTTTAAGAGGATCATAGGAAGAAATAAAATATCTTACCTTAAAAACTCTACCCTCCCCATGTTGGAAAATATTAGGTAGATAATGTAGTTTAATTAGATAAAAAGGGGAAAAAGAGACATAAATGTAAGGATAAATATTAATCCTAAAATAGTTAAACCTAATTAAGAGAAGAGGATGGTGAATTAAAATTAAGATTAATAAATAAATTTTAGAGAAATTTAGAGAACCTCCATGTGGCAACAACCAACATAAGATATCCATATAAGAGATAAACTTGAGTTAAATTTAGGGAGTAGATAGGGGATCAAATCTTGACTTATCAATTGACTTTAGTAATGAACACAAATTAAGGAGTAAAAAAGGGGGAAAGGTTGAGAAACATAAAGCCTTTAGAACCTAAGAGTGAAAAATGTACTTTTGTTGGATATTCTGAAGATGTCAAAGGATATAGACTTATTCCACTTAAGTCCAAAAATGTTATCATTAGAAGAGATGTAAAGTTTGCTGAAAATATATCGGCCTATGAGCCTAGTTCGGCGGATGTGCCACCTCTCTCTATCTCTTCTACTTTTGGAAATATTTCTTCCTCAGATGATGAAAGTGAGGATGACAATCCTCCCCCACCTTCTCAAGATCCTCCTTCAGCTCCTCAGCTTCCAAAATGGGTCTGTGCTACTCGGGATGCAGCAGGTGCTCTTGCCGATGATCCTACAGATCAGTGATGTACATGTTCTTAGTTCAATAGAGCCTCTTCTTCACTGGCTCAAGCTTCAATGAATTATGATCCTGACACCTTTGCAGAAGCTTCAAGCCATCCAAATTGGGATGCAGCTATGAATGAAGAATATCATTCATTATTGGCAAATGATACATGGGATATTGTTCCTCTACCAAAGGGACGAAAACTTGTTAGATGCAAATGGGTTTACATAACCAAGTATGGACCAGATGGAAAAGTTGATAAACATAAAGCTCATCTTGTTGCTAAGGGTTTTTCCCAAGTTGAAGGCATTGACTATACTGAAGCCTTCTCCCCTATTGCCAAAATGAACTCTATCCGCCTTGTTCTTTCCCTTGCTGCCTCTTTCAAATGGGAAGTCCATCAGATGGATGTTAAATTTGCCTTCTTGCATCGGGACTTGCATGAAAAAATCTATATGGAACGACCTACTGGCTTTATACAAGCAAACTCCAGCCTTGTATGTCGACTTAAGAAATCCCTTTATGGTCTCAAGTAAGCTCCTCGGGCATGGTATGCCAAAATGGATAGCTTTCTTTTAGAAACTGGCTTTTCTAAGTGTCCTTTTGACAATATTATCTACACCAAGAAAGTGGGCAAGTCTCTTATTATTCTTGCTCTTTATGTTGATGATCTTATGCTTACTGGTAGTGATCCCAACCTTATAAACCATGTGAAGTCCAGCCTTAAAAAGAAGTTTGAAATGACATACTTAGGACACTTGCATTATTTTCTTGGTCTTCAAGTCTTGCAATCCAAGGAAGGTATTTCCCTTTCCCAGTCCAAGTATGCATGTGATCTTCTACGCCATTTTCACATGGAAGACTGTAAGCCAGCCCCTTCTCCCTTTCGGTCTGGAGCCAAACTTTCAGTCACTTGTACTCCCCTGAAATTGATGCTACCTTATACTGTCAACTTGTAGGAAAACTTTTGTATCTGACCCATACTCGTCCTGACCTTTCCTTTGTTGTTGGCCACTCAGTTTATGCAAAACCCACATGAAAGTCATTGGAAATAAGCTAAAAGAATACTTCGTTATGTTTGAGGTACAGTTCACTTTGGGATTCATTATAGTGCAGAAGCATCTCCTCTATTGGTTGGTTTCACTGATTCTGATTGGGCTGGACCTTGATGATCAGAAGTCTACTGCAGGTTATGTGTTCACTCTTGGTTCAGGACCTATTACATGGGCTTGCAAGAAACGAAGTGCCATTTCTCTTTCTTCAGTAGAAGTAGAGTATCGTGGTGCCATAAAAGCTAGTAAGGAAGCCTTGTGGCTCTGTCAGATCCTGTCAGAGTTTGGCTTTCAGCAAGAACATCCGACTACACTTTGGTGTGATAATCAAAGTGCCATTCAACTATGCAAAGATCTAGTCCAACATCAGCGCAACAAACACATTGAACTACACATGCACTTCATCAGAAAGCTCATTCA
>APFE031118902.1:33211-87422 GCA_000404065.3 Pinus taeda | reverse complement strand
ATAATTTAAACATTATTGTTTCAAATATAGTCGTTACTTGAAATTATGTCTCTACATTGCTCTCTATTTAAGCCTTTGCCATGGTCTGCCTCTTCATCTAGTCCTGATGATGAACCACACTTGTCGGTTCAAAACACGTCGACCAAAAAATTCTCTCATGTGATTTCTACCGAAAGACTTTGTTTAATTCATTATGGATCACAAAAGCTTGAATACAGAAAATACTCTTTCTTTTACACACACTTTGAGAACAGTGTAGCATTACAGTGGAAAACACATCGTCACAGCAAAAAGCGCCACCAAACTGGAAAAAGTGCAGTGTGAGGAAAGAAAGGTGTAGCGTGTGTCCAGGAACTCAATTTCGTTGCAACAGGAACAAAGCTACTGGATCAGGAATAGAAACTTCGTCTTGAATGATCGCTATACCAATAATGTCAGGATTTGAACTACCCTTCGAAAAAAATCTTCACGCAGTTGCCAAACTATAGCCCTACAAATCCTGCACTGTATAATCTAATTCCAATTTCCTATAAACATCTTTTACCAGCTGGACAAGCTCCCTGCTGGACAAGCTCCCTCTATTACTATATTTCTTTAACTGCCCAATTAGGAAAGGTGTTGCAAAGGGTAACACCCATGTTCCAAATATTATCATCCTAAATAGCCATTCAGAGAGGGCAAACCAAAGGAACACCAACGTAGAAACACTTCTACGCAAAAGCGTGCATAAAAATTTGTTCTTTTTGAAACGGACCAAGATGCTCAAAACGTCAATCAGAGTTTCATATTGACCAAATTTTGACATGTTGGATGCTAGATTCTTGCAAGAAAAGGGAAGATTACTACAAAATTAGCCTAATATGTCCCTCAATTTCCATGGGATGATAGTTGGTGCTCTTAGTGTCAAATTTTGTTACACTTGCAGGACTTCAAGCATTTGCAAGGGCAGAGACAATGGTTAGCTCAGTGCAGATTAACTTGTCTACACAAGTTGTCCCGCTAAAATTAGCTAACGAAACACAAACATGTTTAATCGCTTTTTAGGGACGAATTTGCAAAAACGAAGCATCCTAAAGGTGGTTGGTTTTAAAATTGGAATGATGTCTTTTAAAAAAGAAAAAGATAACAATTTCAATTCAAAAAAGTTCAAAATTAGTTGAAAGTGGAATTTCATAATAAAATTTGGAACATTTATTGAATCTTTTGTCGTCTCTTTCTCCAATCATTCAAATGATACTTTAATTTCCACTCCCATTTCCACCTACAACTTAATTTTAGTTGCAAACTCAATCCTTTCCTTCTGCTACGAAATTTCTCAAAATTTTCTAACCGAATTTCACTGTAAACCTGAAATCGCCCTCACAAATTCGGGATTTCAACACCTTTTGCTATGAAGTTTCAAAGAAACAACTCGTTCCACTCCAATGTTAATTGAATGATTGGATTTTATATTTATTGCAACAACCATTTTACCATTTTCACTGTAGCAGCATAGACCCATCATAACCACCACTTACATAGTACAAGCATATCCACGTAGATCCTCTTTTGGTTTTCAATGACCAATGTCATAGTTTTATTTATAAATAACACAATAACATTGTCAAATGTTGTTTCTTTTTGCCACATAAACTCTATCGCATATTATAATGTATAATTGTCTTTGATATATGAACAATTAATATCTTCATTCATGATGACATTATATTATTCCCTTGAATTCCTTTTTCTTGAACTATATTTCCTTTTAACTCAAAAAAAAATGTGAGTTATTATTCTTTATTTGTTTTATTCACCATCTATGAGATATATTAAAAAAAAAAGTGTTATATGAGAAAATTTTTATAGTCAAGGATCATGTAAATATTCAGAATTTTGTAGACAATGATTTTTGAATACTTTTCAAACCCTTTTGTCAAGTTCTAACGTTGATTTGATAAACCTTCTAGTATCTTATCTTTGTTCCTTTAGACATGTAAAGAAAATGTGTGAAGGTTGATTCTAAACATGACATAAAAAAAGAAAGGTCAAAGAGTGAAATTTCTTAGGATTCACTCTGCTTGCATTCACTGAATCACAAGAAGTGAATTCCCAAATATTTGAATGTGAAGTGGTTGCATATGTCGTCACCATTCAATATGGCCAATATAAGCAGATTTCACAACAGATAGGAAATTTCAACATCCAATATTTTGTGTTTGTTGATAGCTAAGCTCATGAAATCATAAAACATTAGAAACATATTTTCTCTCTTTTTACTAAGGACATTCTAATTTTATGTTATGATAATGCTACCAACCAGCTCTACCATTTACATGACATGATGTAGTCTAAACATACTAATTGAGTAGATTGATGGTATTATTTGGATTAAATCTTATAGGAATGTTTGAAATTGATAGGAAAATTATATAATCAAGAACTTATAAATGCATAAATTGTTCCTTTGGAAGTATATAAACATAACAATAAATTATAGAACCACCTAGGTTGGTTATGATTTTTTTATCTGATTTTTATTTATTTATTTATTTTATCTTATAAGGAAGATCGTGTTAATTTGTGGCAGGATTCATTGGTAAACCATGGTTAGAAGAGGTACTAGAAGAAGTGGGGCAACTAAAGGGCGCAACATGGCACCACCACAACAACCAACTCCTACCTCCCCACCCAATGATGGGGAAAACATCACAACACCAAGCAGATACCATCTAGAGAAGTGTTGAACTTAACGAGATCATTCCAACACATGTCTGAAGCATTAATCAATTGTTTGGAATCAGAGCATGGAGGACCTATCACACAAAAGGAAACACCCCAAAACACTACAAGTAATGATGTACGTCGAGATTTGGAAAAGGTAAAATTTCCAGAGTTTTGGGGGTCCACGGATGGTCAATCTACAGAGGCATGGTTAGAAAACATGGCTATGTTCTTTACCCTGAGAGATTACACCTCAAATATGAAGGCCAAGATTGGCATATTCAACCTAAAGGGAAACACACTACTTTGGTGGAAGACATTATTAACCCAATTGGGGATGGATATAACAGAAGTAACTTGGGAACTATTTGAAGAAAAATTTAGAGAACATTACCTGTCAGAGGAGTTCCTTGAGAGACAACTAAATGAATTTAATGCATTAAAGCAAGGGAGTCGCTCACTTCCAGAGTGTGAGGCTCGTTTCCTGGAATTTCTCTGTTATGCCCCTCACTTAAACACAGAAAATCTCAAGGTGAACAAATTTGTATATGGATTAGATGTTAACATTTGGGCCAAGGTTAGAATTTAGTGCCTCGCACCTTGCACGAGGAAGTTTAGCGGGAAATCATTGCAGAGGAGGATATCATGAGAAGTGGACCTAGTAAGTCAACAAGGCCCACATGATCAGGAGTACCAAGTGGAAACAGTATGGGACATATAAATTTGCAAAGGGGTCCTATGCTAAATCATCAAAAGTGGTCAACAAGAAATCAAAGAACACCATATAGGCATCCAACTCAGTATCATCACGGGGTACCTCAACAAGCTCATCAACCACAACATCACTAGCCTATGCGATAGCACCAAGTCACACCTCCTCAACACCAATCCTAACAGTCCTGCTCTTTCCAGCAGAGTTCCAGGCAAACTCTCAATTCAGTTGGTTGTTGGAGCCAAGCTCCTAAGAGGGGGTGTTGGACTTGTGGAGGTCCTCACTACAAGAGGGATTGCCCTCAAAAGACAGGTAATTCCAACTCAACTAAAAATGCAACTATGGTTGGGGATCTGGGGAAGGCTCATTACATCCATGTAGCGGTGAAAATCACCAAGTCGAACACCAGTCCACTATGTTGGAAACCTCAGGTAATATTGATGGTATGAGTTTTGTCATTTTAATAGATCTAGGAGCTATTGATTCCTTTGTTTCTCTAAATGCATTTATCAAGGATTAAACATAAAGCAATTGCACAATATGATTTTAGACATGTATAAATGGCATGTGGTATGAAAAGAAATGTAGGAAGGATGGTAAAGGATTGTGAGGTGGACCTGGGTGTATGTAAGACCAAGGTATCCTTGTACTCTACAATTTTATGAGACTATGACGTAGTTATAGGAATGGATTGGTTGGAATGACATGAGGTACTCCTAGACTGCAAAGACAAGATTCTACATTTTACAGATGATGACGGCCAAATAAAATCATTAAGGGGAAAGAACTGATGGGTGTCCATGAGGTTCATCTTCTACATGCAACTAATGAAATATAGGTGAAAGGGATGTCAATGTTCTCAGTTTTAGCTCTAAACGATAAGGCGGATTCTAAGAAACTTGATAAACATCCATTTCTTGTTGAATTTAAGGATGTATTTCCTGAAGAACTACCTGGGCTACCCCCAAAAAGGGAAATTGATTTCACCATCAACCTTAAACGAGGCACTGAGCCTATTGCAAAGGCACCCTATCGTATGTCGGCTCCAAAGCTAAAGGAATTGCAGATCCAACTAAAGGAACTGTTGGACTTGGGGTTCATACAACCTAGCATATCTCCGTGGGGAGCCCCTATGATTTTTGTTAAGAAGAAGGATGGGTCTTGGTGATTGTGCATTGACTACCGTCAGTTGAATAAAGTGACTATAAAAATTCAATACCCTCTGCCAAGGATATATGACTTGTTTGATCAAATGAGGGGGGTGACTGTGTTTTCAAAGATAGATCTGAGGTTAGGATATCATCGGTTGAGAATCAAGGAAGAAGATATCCCGAAGACATCCTTTAAGACAAGATTTGGCATTATGAATTTGTAGTTTTACCCTTTGGACTGACAAATGCCCTTGGTGTTTTCATGAGTTTGATGAATGGAATATTTTGAGATTACTTAGACAAGTTTGTACAAGTCTTTATCGATGACATTTTGATCTACTCAAAGACCCCAGAAGAACATGACGAACACTTGAGGATAGCTCTATAATGTCTTAGAGAAAACCAATTATACGATAAGTTGTCAAAGTGTTCCTTTTACCAAACCAAGATTCATTATCTTGGGCACATTATCTCTAGGGATGGTATCATAGTAGACCCGGTAAAGATCGAGGCTATCATGGAATGGCCAACACCAACCAATGTTCACGAAATATGAAGTTTCATGGGCATGATAAGGTATCATTGTAGATTTTTCGAAGATAGAAAGCCCCATTACCAAGCTCAAAAGAAATAACAATAAATTCATTTGGACTAAAAAATGTGAAGAGGCATTCCAAAGGTTGAAGGTGTTATTAACAACAACACCAATTTTGAAGGTGTCGGATATGGAACAAGAATTTTTGGTTTGCACAGATGCCTCGAAGGAAGGGTTGGGTTGTGTGTGTATGCAAGAAGGAAGAATAATAGCTTATGCATCAAGGAAACTTAGAACCCACTACGAAAACTACGCAACCCATGATCTAGAAATGGTAGCAATTGTTTATGCACTAAAGATTTGGAGACACTACCTTCTAGGAAGGAAGTTTGATCTTAGGACTGACCATTATGGGCTACAACACATATTCACTCAAGACCACTTAAATTCAAGACAAAGGCGATGGTTTGAGAAAATTAGTGAATATGATTTTGATATCACTTACATAAAATGAACGGTAAAAAGGGTGACTGATGCTTTAAGTAGGAGGCCTCGGATATTTTTAGTGATTCCCTTAAAGACAAATTTGAGGGAGAAACTGCTTGATTTACAATTTAAAGACACATGGTATCAGGAGGTTAGTAAAATTTTGAGGGAGGATAAAATGAGGGTCCCAAAATATGAAGAATACTCCCTAGATAATGATGGGCTACTACGATTTCCGGGAAGAATATATGTACAACCGAATGAAGATATATGCTAGTTAATCTTGAATGAAGCACATCGCGTAGTATACATGGCACGCCCTAGTGTTAAGAAGATGAGTGCAGACCTGGAACCACTCTTCTTTTGGAAAGGGATGAAGAAGGACATCATGAACTTGGTAGCAAGATGCTTAAAGTGTAGCAAGTAAAAGTTGAACACATACATCTAGCAGCGTTATTACAACCCCATGAGATACAAAAATCTAAATGGGAAGTTATATCAATGGAATTCATTGTGGGACTACCAATGACCTCAAGATGACATGATTACATATTTGTAGTGGTGGACACGTTGACCAAGAGAGCCCATTTCATGCCAGTTAAGATTACATATAAGGTACCAGAAATAGCCAGAGTTTTTATTGATGAGATTATGAGATTGCAAGGAGTGCCTAGGAAGATCATATTTGATAGGGGAGAAGTTTTTACAGGAAGGTTTTGGACTAGTTTCCAAGAAGCCTTGGGAACACAGTTGAACTTCAACATTGCTTATCACCTTGAGACAAATGGGCAAACAAAGAGGACTAATCAAATCGTCGAAGACATGCTTCAGATGTATGTGATAGACCAAAAAAAGAGATGGCAGGAGTTTTTACTCCTCATGGAATTTTCTTACAATAATAGTTATCAGAGTTCCATCAAGATGGCTCCATTTGAGTTCTTATAAGGAAGACCTTGCAGAACACCTCTCAGTTGGGACTAACTAAAGGACTGAGTATTAATAGGGCTAGAAGTGGTGCAAGAGATGGAAGAACAAATGACTATGATTATGAGGAGGCTAAAGGAAGCACAAGATTGACAAAAGAGCTATGCTAATGCTCATCGGGCAGACCAAAGTTATGAAGTGGGAGATAGGGTATTCCTGAGAGTAAGGCCCCAAAAAATCTCTATAAGATTTGGAAAGGAAGTAAAATTGTCTCCACAGTTTGTGGGACCTTAGAAAAGAAAGGGTCGGTGGCATATAGGCTTGCCTTACCTCCACCTTTAGCACATATGCATGATGTGTTTCATGTTTCTGTTTTGCGTCATTATATTTTAGATCCTTTGCATGTTATTGACATTGGTCATTTGCAGGTTTTGGACAAGGGAACAGTAATGGCCAAAACAGTTCGCATACTGGACCAACGTACCTTGCAGCTTAGATGATGGTTATTGGACCAGGTTAAGGTCCAATGGGATAACTATAGTCCCAGTTCAGATACTTGGGAGGATGCCAAGGAGATGCGTCACCATTTTCCTTACCTATTCCAAGGACTTCGAGACGAAGTCTATTATTAAGAGGCGCTATATATAGTGCCCCGCTCTAGTTGACTGACAGTGATATGACATTAACATTCATTTAGCCCTAAGGCCCACACTTTATTCTTTGAGGACCTGAGGTTGAAGATCCAGACACATGACTCTATTATTAGTGGTTGTGATGTTTATGTATGTTCTCCATTGGTATTATGATGAAGATAAAATTAATGGTTATGTATGTTATCTATTGGTATTATGATGATTGTAGCATTAATGGTTATGCATGTTCTCTATTGGTATTGTGATGCTTGTAGCATTAATGGTTATGCATGTTCTCTATTGGTATTATGATGATTGTAGCATTAATGGTTATGCATGTTCTCTATTGATATTATGATGATTGTGTCATAAATGGTTATGTTTGGTCTCTATTGAATTTATGATGATGATAATAGTAAAGGATATGTATGCTCTCTATTGATATCATGATGATGATAGCTTTGATGGATAGGTATGTTTTCTATTGATGTTATGATGTTGATAACTTTGATGGATATGTATGTTTCCATTGATGTTATGATGATGATAGCCATGATGGATGTGTCCCCTATGTTACCTACTTGCATTAGTTTTGGTTCACAATGAACTATGATGTGAATGACTAGGTGATGTTAATGATGCTATTATGATAATGACTAACATTGAGAAACATTGTTACTAATGATTATTGAGTATGGCAGGAAACCACCAGAGGCACTCGCATATGACAAGTTGACGACACCTGGTTTGATGAAAATTTATATTATTTTATATCTGAAATTCTAAGTCAATTTTGAAACCTGCTATATATGTTTATCTATATTCTGATGATATGTTAGCGGTTGCAGGCATAGATTAGTTGCTTGGCCGAATGACTCACATATGGTGAAGGGGTTGTATAATTGGATGGAACTGCATGGGAGGGGTGGGGCAGTGTCCCTGATCTCACCCACTAGCACTCCTGCCGTGACTTGGGCTGGAAAGGTTGAAACACCTTTGCCTTGAAGATCACGATGTCATGAGGTTAGGTCCCAAAGTTGGGTCACTCATGAGGATTTTACCAGGGGGCGTGCATCAAGGTAGATTCATTGATCCCAAACACCATTAGTCTCACTATAGTAGGAAACATAAGAGATTATAGTGGTCTCTTCCATTGCACCTATACTTTCCCCTCGTAGCCACTGAAATTTAGAGAACCTCCATGTGGCAACAACCAACATAAGAATATCCATCTAAGAGATAACTTGAGTTAAATTAGGGAGTAGATAGGTTTTAAAATTGGTAACTGGGGCCAAACTACATGTGGTTCTTCTTATTCATGGCAGCTGATATTTTTCTTGGATTCCTCTCATTGAGAGGTATAGGATTGATCTAAAGATCATCCAATTCTAATAAGTATTCTTGGAGATATGAATTGATTTGTGTTATCGGACAATTCGTCAAGGTCAGCCAACAACCAAATTGCCCCCACTTGTGCTCAACTTTTTAGTATAAAAGGAGGTGGCTTGTTAGTCATTTGAGTGACATACATTTTCTCTTGTGATCTCTTACTCTCCACTCGTTTGGGTCTTAGTGGAAGGAAGAGTCACTAAGAGTATACGTTGACATAGAATGAGTGCCCTAAGCATCTACGCTATCTTAATAGAGAATCCTATACGTTGTCATGAAATGAGCCTAACTCCTGTATGTTGTTATGGAACCTAAATCCTATATGCTGTCATGAAATGAGCCTAAATCCTATACGTTGTCATGGAAGGGATGCCTAAACTATACGTTGTCATCCTTAAGTTAAACGTTGTCCAAATGAAGCCTATATTCTGTCCTAAAATAGAAAGCCGCATAAGGGTATTGACTGCACCAATGTCTTGGGTTTAGGTGCAGTCATGACCATGTGTAAGGATGCAACAACAAGTTGATATTATCTACATATCTATCTCATTATAACAATGATATAACAACAGTCATGACATACGTTGATCATGGTGAAGACTAGACAGTGAATAGCAAACTATGTATACATATATGTATTACATCCTTGCCATAACTCTAAAGGTGTAATAGGTCTCGAAGATGTACAAGAGATCCTAGGCATACTTATGAATGGAGACAAACAGTTTCAAGAGGTATCATTCGGATCTAGTATGATGCAGTCTTTATGTACTTCCAGGAATAGTAACAACCTTAGCCTTGATACAATACATCGTCTCACTCTACAATAAGGCACAAGGACAAGATATGATCTTGGAGTTGAAGATGATGATCTCAATGAAGGTTACATCAGTGGTAATCTTTGAAACAATGATGCATAGTACAGCATGGTGCAACACAGTGATGATGGCCATGGTGATGGTGCAGCATAGTGCATAGTGACAGTGGTGCAACACAGTGATGCATAGGGTAGCATGGTGCAACACAATGATGATGGACATGGTGATGGTGCAACATAGTGCACAGTGATAGTGGTGCATCACAGTGATGATGGACATGGTGATGGTGCGGCATGGTGCAACATAGTGATGATGTACATGGTATGATGGTGCGGCATGGTGCAGCACAGTGATAGGTACAGCAAGGTGATGGAATCACCTGAGTCCAGATCAACTACCTCATGCGACATATTCTTAGAGAAGATCGCTGCTCTTAATTTTGACAAGTCAAAATGTTGACTTCTAATGTATATGTACTCTCTCTCTCTACTGAACTATTGAAGAACATATAAGAAGAATCGGTCAAGGGTTTCCCCTCATTGGGGTTTGTCCCTAGCTAGTGCCACATCTTGTGTCCTCTTGTCTTGGCTTATCTTCTGCGATTTATGTTTATGTTCTATCCGCAGTTTACTTTAATGCTAATGTGATTGCTAATTTGGAAAAGATATTGAGCTAACTATGAAAATTGAAATAAATTGCTCTATGCATAGAACATACCTAAACTTAACATGGTATCAGAGGTGAGGTGAAGACAAAGCCCAAGCAAGAGTGAAAGAGAAATCACCAAAGATAGTTTGGAAAAGACAAAAGGAACAATGGATTCCTCATCCCTCTTCAAATTCACCGAGGGTGAAATCGAAGTAGAGAATATTATCAGAATGGTGTAGCGGAAGCTTCTAATGGCCTACCTAAAGATCACTTCAATGGGAAGTCAATATCTAAGGGTGGAAGGAAAGGTAGATGCCTTGGTTGTAATAAATCTAGCCATTATGCAAAGGAGTGTCTGAATGGCAGGGACACATCTCTTGATGAAGATAACAATCATTCTAGGGACATCTTCAATGATTGGAGGAATGACAAGTAATGCAAGTCATCAAGGAAATAGTTGACTCTTCAAAGAAAGTAAGGAACCCCAGGTATGAAGAATCAAATGTTGTTCCTGATAAGATAAAGAAGCATTATCTTGTATTGGCACTCTCCTTTAGATTCTATGGGAATCTGGCTTATTGATTGTAGTGCTTCAAGGCACTTCATCGGCTAGAAGGGTGATCTCTCTAATTTAGTAGAGATGGAAACAATCGTGGGATTATACTTGGAACCGATGCCACCTATCCCGGAAAGCGTGTAGGGAATGTTACCCCTCAATTGAATGAGGGTAACTCAATTCATTTACGAGAATCTCTTTATGTACCTGATCGTAAGAAGAACCTAGTGTCCATTTCGGTAATGGAAGTCAAAGGTTTCAGGGTGGCACTCATCGATGGAAAGGTATGTGTTTGAAAATAGAATTTTCAAAGATGCTTTTACTTATGTATTCAAGGTTGGAAAATTGTATCAAGTTGCAGGAAGTCCATTGGGGACCATGTCAGTTGACACATCTCATCTATAGCACTGGAGGTCTGCTTATTATGGGGCCCCACCCGATATGAGTCAGATGGTGTCAAGGATGCCTAAATTCAAGAAGAGCATGAAGGTACATGTCTGAGATGTACCGAAGGAAAAATCTTACAAGGGGACCATTCCCCTCATGTAGCAGGTCCACAAGTTTGGAACAACCCGAGGGGTTTGATATTCATGATCAGGAATCTCATGTATGCAGGTGGAAGAAAGCCCTCTATGGCTTGAAGCAAAACACCCTAGGCTTGATAGTTGTTTGATGACACTGAGATTCACTAGGAGTGAAGCCAATCCAAACCATTGCTCGAAGGTTGTGGATGATAGACCTCTCATACCATCACCTTCTAAGGACGACGTATTTCTGATAGGTGCAGACCATCTCATTTGCAGAAGTAAGAGGGAGTTGGATTTTGGATGTGAAATGGTAAATTGCAAGCTCGTGACTACCTCGAGGATCTTAACTTTTAGAAGTTATATGGTAGTGATGCCGACCAGATTTGGGAAATACCTCTGAGTTTCATAAACTCATTCACGTTGATTTTCTTGGTGAACTTTCGTCCGGACATATGATTGCAGTTAGTATGATGAGCTCATATATGGTTGAGCCTCACTGGATTGGTGCCAAGAATCTTCTGAGATATCTTAAGGGAACATTATCTCATGGATTGAGATACACTGCTGGAAATGTCAAGTTGCATTATTATTTGAATTTCGATTGGTCAGGTAGTGTGGATGATTGCAAGAGAACTTCTGAGTGTTGGTTCTCTTTGGGTTCTGCTTCGATATCCTTGATGAGGAAGAAGTAGAAGATGGTTGCTATAAGCACCGCTGAGACCCAACACATAGCTACGAGTATGACCTCATATGAAGTTTCCTGGTTGTGGAAGCTCCTCGGTGAGTTGTTTGACACATGATGGATACCACCGTGATTTTCTGTGACAACGAGAGTGGGATTCGATTGTTGAGGAATCTCATATTCTGTGATTTCTCCAGAATATATACATCAGATACTACCTTATCTGGGATATGGTATATTGATGAGCAAGGAGGCTATCGCATTGAGATTGATGTACAGGTCATAGACATTCTATCGAAGCCCTAGGGAAAGGTCAAATTTGTGACTTTCTCGAACAACTTGGAGTCGTTGAGAGACCCTCTTATGAGGGTCCTGCATGATGCTTGCATTGAGCTTTGAGAGCTCCAAGGGGGCTTGGGGTGCTGCTTGGAGAAACAAGCAACCATAGGGTGGCTCACCCTCCTGTAATGGTGCGTTTTGTACAGGATCAATGGTTTTGCCTTCCCCTGTGATACCCCGTGGTGACTTAGGGATAGGATGATTAGTTCTCCTATCGAGGCATCCTACCCATGCATTATGGGACTCATGGGAAGTACCTATTATCTGGCCAATGATCAGGGAAATGGGGTTAGGGACCATAGTAGTACTATCAATGGACTCATCATTGTATCTACCGTACTCCCTATGTTAGGATGACCTCCATTTATCTGAGATCAGAATGAGTGGTTTGAGACACTCTCTTGTGATATTGATTTGGGATCAATGAAACTAACTTTGAGTCAATAGAGAATGGTATGAGACATTATCGATCAATTCTTCTTCTTCATGGTTCAACAGAGTAGAGTAGAGAAGAGCATAACAGTGCAGGGCACTAATGGCAGAGATAGTACAGTCAGACAGATGGATCAACGTATGGAGTTCTCCCTAGTTGAGAGGGAGTGTTAAAATTGGCAACTAGGGCCAAACTCCATGTGGGTCTTCTTATTCATGGCAGCTGATATTTTTCTTGGATTCCTCTCATCCAGAGGTGTAGGATTGATCTAAATATCATTCGATTCCAATAAGTATTCATGGAGATATGAATTTATTTGTGTTAAGGGACAAGTCGTTAAGGTCGGCCAACAACCAAATTTCCCCCACTTGTGCTCAACGTTTTAGTATAAAAGGAGGTGGCTTGTTAGCCATTTGAGTAACATACATTTTCTCTTATGATCTCTTCCTCTCTACTCGTTTGGGTCTTAGTGGAAGGAAGAGTCACTAAGAGTATACACTGCCATAGAATGAGTGCCCTAAGCATTAATGTTGTCCTAATAGAGAATCCTATACGCTGTCATGAAATGAGCCTAACTCCTATACGTTGTTATGGAACCTAAATATTATATGTTTTCATGAAATGAGCCTAAATCCTATACGTTGTCATGGAAGGGATGCCTAAACTATACGTTGTCATCCTTATGTTAAACATTGTCTAGATGAATCCTATACGCTGTCCTAAAACAAAGAGCCACAGAAGGGTATTGACTGCACCAATGTCTTGGGTTTAGGTGCAGTCATGACCATGCGTAAAGATGCAACAACAGGTTGATATTCTCGACATATCTATCTCAGTATAACAATGATATGGTAGTAGTCATGACATGTGTTGATCATGGTGAAGACTAGATATTGAATAGCAGACTATGTATATATATATATGTATTACAACCTTGCCATAACTCTAAAGGTGTAATAGGTCTTGGAGATGTACAAGAGATCCTAGGCATACTTATGAATGGAGACAGACAGTCTCCAGAGGTATCATTCAGATCTAGTATTATGCAGTCTTTATGTACTTCCAGGAATAGTAACAACCTTAGCCTTGATACAATACATCGTCTCACTCTACAGTAAGGCATAGGGACAAGATATGATCTTGGATTTGAAGATCATGATCTCAATGAAGGTTACATCAGTGGTAATCTCTGAAATAGCGATGCATAGTGTAGCATGGTGCAACACAATGATGATGGACATGGTGATGGTGCAGCATAGTGCATAGTGACAGTGGTGCATCACAATGATGCATAGTGCAACATGGTGCAGCACAATGATGATGGACATGGTGATGGTGCAGCATGGTGCAACACAGTGATGATTGACATGGTATGATGGTGTAGCACAATGATAGGTACAACAAGGTGATGGAATCACTTGAGTCCATATCAGCTACCTCATGTGACATCTTCTTAGAGAATATCTCTGCTCTTAATTTTGACAAGTCAAAATGTTGACTTCTAATGTATATGTACTCTCTCTCTTTGATGAACTATTGAAGAACATATAAGAAGAATTGATCAATGGTTCCCCACATTGGGGTTTGTCTCTGGCTAGCACCACATCTTGTTCCTCTTGTCTTGGCTTGTCTTCTGTGATTTATGTTTATGTTATATCTGCAGTTTACTTTAATGCTGATGTGATTGCTAATCTTGAAAAGGTATTGAGCTAACTGTCAAAATTGAAATAAATTGCTCTAAGCATAGAACATACCTAAACTTAACAATAGGGTATCAAATATTGACTTATAAATTGACTTTAATAATGAACACAAATTAAGGAGTAAAAAGGGGGATCGAGAGACATCTAGGAGAAGAAACAGGAATCTTGTTGAGGTGGGGAAAAATATTATTTTTAAATTAAAATTTAAGTAAATAATTTTGGTGACCCTTGATGAGAGAGTGACACATGGGTGGGTGAAAAATCAAAATATGGGATTATAAAAAATAATTAATTATGCATGAGATGCCAAGTGTCACCTATGAGGACTCCTATAAAAGAAGGGGCATGCCATGGGAGAGAGGACTTTTTTTACCCTATTGTTGGATAGATGAGACTATGTCAAAGTAGTGACTACGAGCTATAGTGATTTTGGTGAGGTAGAGGACTTTAGAGAGGGGACTCTTGAGCCAAAAAGTGCTCTCCTCTACCAGCTAATCCATTCCTCCATTGGACAACCCCATTGCAGCTCGGGGGTCTGTGGGGAAGAGGAGTACCCAAGGAGTAGGCTGGGAGGTCAATCGTTGGGTCATTGCATTCGGATTAAACACATTGACATTCACACTTGGAGGCGGCCGACAACAAAGGAGGGAAAATAGTGGCAAGTCAAGTTTGAATCTCGTCGCCTGGTGAACAATACCTATGTTGTTATAATATTCTTTTGTATGACTTCATTGTGGTTTTAGTTAATAATATGTAAATTTGATGATATGTTAAATAAAGTGAAATTCAAAAAAGTTTTATATAGGGTTGGTCCCTACATATCTCACAACTCGTTCAAAAGAATGTTTGTAACACTTAGAATATTTACGTACCGTATATCTTCCTTTGGTGTCAAAAGTATAATATCCAACTTAACCCTCGTAAACGTGTCATATACATTCCTGCAAGTTGTCTCTTGGGCTTCATATTGTCCAAATTTGGCATCACCATTAACTGTCTCAATGTTCAATCCATCATTAAGCCCCTTCCCCCTCAAAACCTATGCCAATTGTAGGATCCTTCAAGGGAAATCCAAACTTTTGCATATATTAATCCTCGACTATTCCACCACTACTCATGTGTTGCTTTGTCTCCTTAGGTATGATATTCAATTTGTATGGGATGACCAGGCCTAGCATTCCTTCGATGCACTTAAATGTGCCCTCACATATACTCCTTTTGTTATCCAATATAACTTTGAAAAGGACTTCATCTTGTACGTCTTAGCTTCCACCTATATAATAGTTGGGGTCCTAGTCTAGGGAGATGGCAATGAGACTGAACACATGATATATTATGTGAGAAAGAACCTCAAAGGACCCCCATTATCCTATTCTCATTAGGAGAATTTTTCCTTGTTCATTGTGTTCTCTGTCCAAAAACTACGTCATTATATCTTAATGTGCAATACTGCGGTTGTTACTCATTCCAACCCAATGGCCTTCTTGTTGAGTCGACGGGTCATCAATAGGAATTAAGCTTATTGGATTATTATCCTCTAGGAATTTGACTTTGAATTCATGACACTCAAAAGTAAGAAAGCTTTGACCCTTGCTGAGTTGATTTCTAAATTTCCCACTGGTCTGCAAGACCCACCGTTGAATGATGACTATTCAAATGAACACATGTTTGCACTATCATCTAATGATGCATGGTACGGTGACATCCTCACATATTTGCAAGCCCTGAAATTTGTGCCTCATTTAAACCATGATGATCAATGAGATATTCATCACCAAGCCCCACTCTACCTAGTCCTAGGTGATAATCTCTATTGTTGTGTTATCAATACCATTTTATGACCAAGTCCTTAATGCTTTCCATAGTCACGCCCATTGTAGTAGAGTTTTGCAATATGGAGGTTTATGCAAAAGAACTTGTTGAAGCATCACAAGCAAGTATTGAAGGGGCTTTAGTCGTTCATTGAAATTTATCTTTTGGTGAATTATGCCAGGGAAATAAACTCCTTTAACAACTTTAGTGTGAATATTACATGATGCACTAACCTCTTTGGAGCATTTTCAATTGGTTTTGAACCATATCCCAAATTCACATAAAGCTATATTAGCATTTCAGCAGTATTAAATGCATTATCAAATATTTTAAAACTATGTTTTTGTAGAGCACAGGGGAAAAAGTCTCTTTATGATTACTCAAGTGTTCTATCTATGAACCCTTTGGCTAATTGTGATGATATTGACGATATTGTTTGGTCCAAAGTTTAGGCAAATGAAACTAAAACAATATGTCATGATGATGAAATACAATCATATGCTCCATTTGTATTAACACTATCTTCACTAATACCTACACAAGTTGTTGGAAGTCAACCTTCAATGGGATTGAAATCACTAATGGTATTGGGAAGTGCTACAAATGTTATGTGTATTTAAGAGCATCAAAGGAAAAGGGAAAATCCATTTCATGAAATATCTTTGGTGATTTCAAGGTTCACTAACAAGAAGTGCATCTTGGAAAAGAGAAACTTAGATAGCCTAAATTTCTCAATTTAATTGGTTTCTTGAGCAACTGCTTGTGCAACATAATGACAATATATACATTCTTCGAGAGGATAAAAAAATTGTGATCTATTCTCACAGATTTCATCTGGAATTAATATCTTCATGTACAGAGTAAAATTAAATTCTTCACAAGGTTTCGACTGATAATTTGATGTAGTTGCTATAAGTAGTTGAAGAAAATCTCACTTGGGAAGTGTTTTCATATCATAGCTCGACAACTTCAAGGTGTTGAAGAAAGTGTAACTAGGTTTGGTCTTGATAATGACATGATCTCTGTATTTGATGAAATAAAAGGAAATAATTTATTTTTGTAATCTTGCTACATGGGTTTCATGAGCAAGAAGTGTCTCTAGGTAAAAGACTTCTTCTTGATGTCTTTAGGATTTATTATAAATGTCAAAGAGTCATGTCATGTGTATGGAAACTCTTTATGAGTTCATGTAAATATGTACAAGTCTTCAATGTTGTGTAAAAACCCTACAAGACCAAGATCAATGCCTCAAAAAAAAACCTGTCACATTCTACAAGTAAAACGATAAGGGGATGTTCATGTCAGCTCCAAATAAATGAATTAAATATATAAATACATGTCATGTCGGCTTGAAGCATAGACACGTCGATTCATAAGGTAATGTCAACTTGCATATATGGGATGACCACTATAAATACCCATGAAGGGTCAACGAAAATCACACAGCCAAATTTCATATGCCTCTGAGTAGCCACAGTCAAAAGGATGCAGTCAAGGAGCCGCAATCAAGAGGACACAGTCAAGGAGCTGTGGTCAAGGAGTAAGGGAGCTACAGTCAAGGAACAAGAGGTCATAGTCAGAGAAGCAGATCCACAACAAGGTAATGCATGTCTAAGGGTTCAGTTGTCTCCTTGGATGGGTATAAGGATCATCAGAACCAAGGCCTATACCTTCTCGGCATACCTGTGACTTGAAAGAGAAGCCCTCAGATGTGTAAGACTATGGAAAGAAATGCAGCATCAACATTTGATCTGGGCTAGATATAATTATATGACTACAACCTCAGCATCTTTGTATTAGGATACGGAACTGTGTAGACATATCACCTCAGCATAGTTGATGATCTCGACACACCTATGAATCTACTCTTAGATGGATATGGGTCTAAGATCCACATTATAGGAGGACTAGTATACTTGTAACTTAAGATGTGTATGCAGTCTCGGACACCTTGTAACCTTAGTGAAAATATAAAATTACACTCAATGTTTCGTTGAAGATTAGATAGAAAGGCCTTAGTGCATGGAGTCACAATCATTGATCATAATGCAGAAGAGAACCTCGATCTTAGTAAGAAATCTTGATTAAGAGAAGGACCTTGAACTATGATCCCAGTGCAGCGAAGTGCATCCATATAGCTCTCAGTCATGCCTATGAAGATCTCATTAAGATCTTGGTGAAGGTGCAATAATGTTGTTACAGCAGGGATGAGTATCGTGGTATTGCAGCAATGATGAAGATTATGGTGTTGCAGCAGTGAGGAAGGTCATGTTTTTGCAGCAGTGAGGAAGGTCATGGTATTATAGCAATAATAAAGAACACGATGTTGATGACCTTTGTGGTGTAGCAAAGATAATGATCTCAGCATTGGCACGAAAGAGGATTGATGGCTTGGTCTTGGACAGGCAGATTATTTCAAGGGTCATGGTCTTGGTATTCGTCAATGGAATCTCTATAAAAGAATTTATGCAAGGGTTTTCCTCTCCAAGAGGGAAAGGTTTTGGCCCTAGCATAAAGCCAAACATTTGTGTTGTTGTCTCTTTTGTTTTTGGTAGTAGTTTTATGAAGTAATCAAATACTCTAACAATAAATGGAACATCAAACTAAGATAAATTGTTTAAATACTTCAAAAATTGTTATCATGTAATGAATAATCAACTTAATTATGCATGCCCTAGATTCTTCAACATGGTATCAGAGGGATGGTTTCAGAAGATAAACATAAGGGAAGAAAAGAGACATTCAAGAACCAAGACATTAAAGCAGCTGAATCAAACCCTAGTCATGATCGAACCCTAGATCAGATATCAATTTGCAACAACAAGGGTTTTAGATGTCAACAGTCTTGAGATCTCAAGATATGTAATAGCAGTTTTGAAAAGTTTATCCACAACTCAGTTTGGATCCTTCTTTAAAAGAAAAAAGTCTTAAGATATCATTTCTTAGGGGGAACTTGATTCAAAGGCATATATGAGAGTGTATATGAACAGTACTCAAGTCAGAAGTTATTCTATGGATCATGGAAAGCAACTTCAACCCAATATGTATCAAAAGTTTGATTGGAAGGCAGTCTAAGGATGTTAGTAAATATATTAGCATCATCAACCACCAACATGATCAAGGTGAAGATATTGTCTCCATGTATCAAGCAAGTATCTTTTATTCTATAATCAAGTTTTGGTTTATTGACTTCATCAGTGCAAGAAGATCTATGGGTTAGAGAAGTCATCAAAAGTTCTTGTAGTAGGATTGACAGAATCCTCATCAAGGAGTGAAGTCAGTACATCAAGTTCTCCTTTGAATTCATGAGAACTCTTAATGTTCTATGAAACAATAAAGGAGACATAAAAGGATATACTCTTTGAAATGAAGAGCAGTAGGTTCCAAGGAATGAAGAAACATCTTCATGAGATCTTGGTTACGAGATCTAGGAAAAATAATGATCATTGATATTGATATTAATAAGCCAGGTAACAGATGTCCATGAACAATAAGGTTACCTCAATCAACATTTTGTGGTCTCTATGAAGCAATAGAGAAAGTCAAGTTGATAGGACACAATTAAGTGCTGATAAGTAGAGGAAGGATGACAAGACTAAATAGTACTATGAAAGAGGAACACATATCACTAGAAGGATGGAGGAAACTGAGAAAAGGATCAAAGGAAAGAGGGAGCAATAGATCTCCACTATGAATGATATGGTATACCTCTCAAAAGGATCATATCAGAAGTCCCTGCAGATATGAACATAGTAAGAAGATGCATCGTGGCATCATGGAAGCAAGAGCTTGTATGGAATCATGAAGAACATAGCTCTTGGGAATCTCAGTGTACATTGAAGAAAAGGAAGAAGTCATCCAAGGAAACATTTTCCATATGGGGATATACTAGTGCCTGAAGGATCTATGATAAGAGATCTCAGTGGAGGATCTCCTAGTTTGGGAAGGCAACAAATGTCTCATTAGAAATTCCAACTCTTGGAACTCATGAGATGGTAGTTCAATGACATGAAGAATGAATCAAACCAAGGGATGAATTATATTTTAAATCAAGGAAGATGCAAGAAAATACCTGAAGGAAAATGAGGTATGTATGATTGTATTTATATTTGCATTTGATATTGTAATGTCATGATATTCGGTTGTAGATAAAATGGATTAAGCATGATAAAAAAAGAATAGATCTCCTCCTTTGAAAGGATGCAGAAAGACATAAGTCATACTAGAGGAAATAAACATAATATGTCCTCATAATGTAGTATAAGGTAGTTGCTGACCATTGAATAACTATGAGAGTTCCTGGGAATGAAAGACATAATGATGGAAGAGATCGTGAAACATGCAACCATGATGAAGGCAGTCAAAATCCAGAGGATCAGGAAGACTTGACCAGGAAGTCTCCCGGAATGATGTGAAGACTTTGATGGAATTATGAAAAGAGGAGGACACTTGACAACATATATCATTGGGATATGTGTCAACATGAATGCAGGATGATTGATACCTACAAGAAGATGTCACTAGAAGAAGGTCATTACCAAAAAGGTAATATGTGATTTATTTTTTTGGTGTCTGACCTCTTGGAAAAGTCTGGGTATGTGTGCAAGATCAAGGAAAGCAGAGTTGTGAAGGATGTCACAACTATGTACCTTATGATCCAGAGCAATCACTATTGAACAAAAGTGAAGACAAATGAGCTTATGAAGGAAGCCCCAAATGTAAAGCCAAGGAGGATACTTTCCGGGAAAGAAGAAATTACCGAAGGAAATTAATGGATGGTTGAACCCTACATGTGAATAACTTGACGACATCGAAGTCTTGGATCTCAGTCAACTAGAATACCCTATAAAGTATTGATGATAGAATCCCTGGGTAAGAGGGAACTCTAGGAAGTTCCTATGAGCAAAGGAACTCGAGCAAGTTGGAATTCGTCCCTGACTAAGAAAGAGAGTTAGACATGACATTATTGTCTTCAATTTGGAAGAAATAATGGAGGATTGCGTAATCATCTGGCATTTGACACTCTTTGAGGATGTGGTAGGACATCCAAGACAAGAGTGGGCAAAAGGACCAATATTCTTGAGGGTTGGGAACCCAAGACGAGAATAGTCTTGGTAGGGCATACTTGGAGAACACCCGGGTGGGTATGACCCCAAGAGGGACAAAGATGATGCGTGTCTATCAGTCATTGGTCTCACCAACATTGTGTGCTCTGATCTAAGTTAGAGATAGAGTTGTTAGTCAAGGCCTTTCTAAATGGAAACAATGTTGGTTGAAATGATGTTATAACAGATGGATTGCAAATCTGCTTCTTCTTATGAGAAATTCTTTAGATTGAGAATGACCAAGTACCATTATGAATACCTCCCTAGTTATTAGGGAGAGTTGAAGAAAGTGTAACTAGTTTCGGTCTTCATAATGACATGATATTTGTATTTGATGTAATAAAAGGAAATCATTTATTTTTGTAATCTTTCTACATGGGTTTCATGAGCAAGAAGTGTCTCTATGTAAAATACTTCTTCTTGATGTCTTTAGGATTTATTATAAATGTCAAAAAGTAATTTCATGTGTATAGAAACTCTTTATGAGTTCATGTAAATATGTACAAGTCTTCAAAGTTGTGTAACAACCCTCGAAGACCGAGATCAATGCCTCAAAAACAAACCTATCAAAGTCTACAAGAAAAACGATAAGGAGATGTTCATGTCAGCTCCAAATAAATGAATTAAATATATAAATACATGTCATGTCAGCTTGAAGTATAGACACGTCGGTTCATAAGGTAATGTTAGCTTGCATATATGGGATGACCACTATAAATACCCATGAAGGGTCAACGAAAATCACACAACCAAATTTCAGATGCCTCTGAGTAGCCACAGTCAAGGAGGAAGGGTGCCACAGTTAAGGAGCAAGAGGTCACAGTTAGAGAAGGAGATCCAAAGCAAGGTAAGATAGGTCTAAAGGTTCAGCTGTCTCCTCAGACGAGTATAAGGAGCAGTGGAACCAAGGCCTATACCTTCTCGGCATACCTATGACTTGAAAGAGAAGCCCTCAGATGGTAAGATTGTAGAAAGAAACACAACATCAACATGCGATCTAGGCTAGATATAATTCTGTGACTACAACCTCAGCATCTATGTCTTCGAATACAGATTTATGTAGACATATCACCTCAGCATAGATGATGGTCTCGGCACACCAATGAATCTACTCTCAGATGGATATGGGTCTAAGATCCACATTACTGGAGGACTAGTATACTTGTAACTTCGAATGCGTATGCAGTCTCGGATACCTTGTAACCTCAGTGAAAATATAACATTACAATCAATATTTTGTTGAAGATTAGAGAGAAAGCCTCAGTGAATGGAGTCAAAATCAATGATCATAGTGCAAAAGAGAACCTCATTCTGAGTAAGCAATCTTGATTAAGAGAAGGACCTTGAACTATGATCTCAGTGCAGTGAAGTGCATCCATATAGCTCTCATTCATGCCTATGAAGATCTCATTAGGATCTCAGTGAAGGTGTAGCAATGTCGTTATAGTAGTGATGAAGATCGTGGTGTTGCAGCAGTGATGAAGATCATGGTGTTGCAGTAGTGATGAAAGTCATGGTATTGCAGCAGTAATAAAGAACACGATGGTGATGACCTCTTGGTGCAGCAAAGATCATGATCTCAGCATTGACACAAGAGAGGATTGAAGGTTTGGTCTTGGAGAGGCAGATTGTGTCAGCGGTCATGGTCTTAGTATTCATCAATGGAATCTATATAAGAAGAATTTATGTGTGGTTTTTCCTCTCCAAGAGGGAGAGGTTTTGGCCTTGGCAGAAAGGCAAACATTTGTGTTGTTGTCTCTCTTGTTTTTGGTAGCAGTTTGATGAAGTAATCAAATACTCTAATAATGAATGGAACATCAAATTAAGATAAATTGTTTAAATACTTCACAAATTGTTATCATATAACAAAGAATCAACTTAATTATGTATGCCCTAGATTATTCAACACAAGGTCCCAATGCGGAATTGCTACGTGGGGTCAACCTCTTGTCAAATTTTGTATTGATCCCCAATTAGTCAATTTCGGGCTCATTTTCTGAGAAAATGAAGAATAATTTCAAAAATCCACAACATGGGATTTTTGCAGAATATTCCCAATTGAGTTTCATGTGGGAATATTTGAAAATTTGTGAATGGTGTGCAAGAATTTGTTGATTCTTCTAAAGGGTATATGCCTAGTATATGAAAACGATTGCCATTTTCTAAACGCATTTGTCAATTTTGGGTTTCCTTCTTTCTCCAATTCTAATAAAATTGCAAGATTAAATAGATGTAATGTTATTATTACTATATATCTTGGATTCATCTATGTTAAATCTTACAATAATGACAGAGTATGAAATAAAAAACAAAAAATGCAGGGCTTAGAAAATGAGAGGGTGAGATTAATGAGTTGAGAGGCTCATTCGATAGCCCAGTATGATGTGTAACATTGTTCGTCCATCATCAAAGATGAAATTTTTCTCATATCGGCCAAAATAAAAATTTAAAAAAAAATCTAAAATTAAATAAAATTAAATAACTATACAAAACATTTAAATAATGTCGCATCATAAAAAAAATTGCACGTGGAGAAATTGGATCCCTCTCAGCTCATGTTAGATCAATTGTATTTAAGATGGATCTATGTTGGTAGTTATATCTTCCATGGGGAAACAAAGTAGTGGGAGATTTTGTTTGATAAACCATTGGTTATGGTCTGTTTTCGATGGAGTGTGGATGATTGTGTTTATGTCGTGCTAGACTTTGAAGGGATGAATAGTTTTGAGTGGACACAGAGAAAGGTGTTTCAGATTTTCAAGTTGTTGTTGAGGAGTTCACATTAAATGTTTCCTTGATATTGTCCTAGAGTTGGAAAATCACTAACAAGCCATGAATGTTATAGATAAATGGGTCAAACATAGAATAAAAGTGTCATCCATGCATGCTATTTCGGATTAGAGACAAGAAAATTATGTCATAGATGTGAATGGCGAACCAAAAATTGAGGATGGTCCTTCTCTAAAAAGAAAATATCTCACAACAAAGGAAACACATGAGGTTTGAAGGAAGATGGAGAGAAAGGATCTCGAGAATGTACTTATAAGAGCATGTGTTTCCTTTTAAGAGGTTAGAGGTTCAAAAGCAGCGGGGTAGAGTATGTATGCCTTTGTAGACTTAGCAGTCAAATAGTTGTGCAGAGATGGGTCCCTTGTCTCAAAAACAAGGGAGTCTCATACACCAATTTGGTGTTGGCTTGGTCATGACCTTAAAATTGGATAATAATAATCTTAACTCATTATATATTTATAGATTTAATGCACAATGGAATATATTTTCTTTGTAGAAATTTGCAAGTAGCGCAGGGAGGGTTCAACGAAGTCAAAGTCATATCTGCCATAAAAAAAGAGTTGGAATTGATTGAAATTTTTGTAGATAAATGGATTATTCTTTAACAAGCGATTGACGACCTACAATCAAGATAGAGCTAGATCGATGGCATGTGGGGTCCTAGCCCCATCGAAGTTTAACTAGAAGGGAGGTTCTGTGTTAAGCGTTTTCCCAAAACCAAAACTGCTCCAGATTGACACTCTAGATTTAGTGCGGGACCCTATGCCATATTTTCAAAACCACCGAAGGAAGTCCCCATGAAGTTTTTTTGGTTCCTACAAAATAATTCATGGTTTCATGATGTGTGTATGATGAAAATTGTGCCCACATGTCACTCTACGCTAGCATCAAATATTATTTTATATATTAGCTGCAAAGTCAAAAACCTCTGGATGAATTGTCGTATATTATAATGTTGTAAAAAGGGATAGGCTCCAATTTACATATGAGGTTTTTTTAAAGTTTGTTATATGAGTTATTAACATTCAAAATAACTCATGATTATTTGTACGAATTTTATTTGTATTTTTACTCTTTAAAAACATTTAAAAGGGGGTAGTTTTGTAATTGTTAACTAAATTAGTTTTATAACTAATTGAACAGTTAACATTGGGAAAATATAAAATTCTATATGGAAGAAAAAGATAGATTTTGGAAGATTGGATTTATGGTGGTGATGCAACGTACTGAATCTCTCAAAGACTAATAACAAAAGATCATTATAACTCCCAATTATGACCAAAAGTTACAGTGTGTTGTATTTCCTTATGTTTTTACATTTCATTTTGTATTTTCATCTGTTGAGAAAGACGTATGTAGCAACAGGATTAATTTAATTCATACTATGGATTTTCCTATGTAAATATTTGTAGTAAACAATACCTATGGTTTGAGAAAAAATATCCTTAATGGGAACTTCGTCTTTCTAAAATTTCACTCATAAATCCTCAGTTTCTTTTCTTATTCATCATTTCTCTCCTTTTTTGTGAATTTAAAAACTTCATATTAATCAAGAAAACTGACATGCATAGATAGCCTTATCCACACAGAGGGAGTTCCAAGAATCAAATCTCAACCTCTGTCACTTATACCCATTGAAACGACTTACATACATATAAAAATTATTGTCTCTTACTTTTAATCAACCCAGTAAGCAATCAAACAAGAAAAACTACAATTTAGATTGAAGTCAAGGCCACACTATCGAAGCAGGCTCCGCCTTAGCTGTATCTTTCTCGTCCATGAATGTCAACCCACTTGTCGCAAGGAAAAAACCCCAAGGGCATCACTACTACCACAACACTGCCGAAACGAGAACATCGTTGTCAGCCCAAGAAACAACAGACCACTAACACTAGACCCTTCCATGAATAGGACCGAGGAAATATGAAACCCCCACCAGACAAGAAGTAGTTGTAAAGCTTACCATTATACTTTTGATTCTAGCAACATCATTATACGTGAAATATTGTGTAAAATATATCATCATACTTTATTTATAGCAGCATATTCTTTTGTTTTGAATTCACAGTTAAACATAGCAAATTGAATGTACATGCATACCTGGTTTCTCATCCGATGATGAACCCTGGATGACATTTCCTGTGTTTTTCTACTAGTGTTTCAGCCACCAAATCAACCGATTCCTCCCAACCTCTTCGGCTCCCAGACCCAAAATACTTCAAGAACAAATTCGTTCAGCCCCCATGCCCAAAACTCCAAGAATAATGCCCAAGTATCGTAATTCTACAGTTGAATCTTGAGCCCCAAGACTCGACCCTCAAATTCTCCCAGTGAGTATCTCACTTCCATTTCCATATTGTGTAATTTCTCAGTTTTCCTTTCTTTCCTCCCATATGCTTTTCTTCACCCCTTAGATTTGGTTATAAAGGGAAGGTTTCTTCCCTCTGAAGAAACCCCCTCACCGCCTCTCCATAAAAAAAATATACATATATTTTAATGTTCAAGTGAGTCATTTTTCTTTTGAATTGAGTGACTTTATTGTTCTTGATTCGGTTAACTTCCTTTAGTATTAAATATATATAAACATTAAATGGATTTAATTATTACTCGAGTCGGTGACTCAAGTATTTTCTGTAATTACCTTTTGGAGTTAAATATATATATAACTATTAAATGGATTTATTAATTAATGAATGTTTAATCTTGTTTTATTGTAATAATAATTTATTATTTTAGTTACATTTTATTAATGAATCTTAACCTAATACATTAATTACATCCTTTGATAATTCGATACTTAATTAATACTTTTAATAATTAATTCATTACACTATACTTAGACTTTCATACTTATTTAGTACATATACTAGTGCAATGCATGTGATACATGCATAAGTAGCTATCATATGCATGCCTTGTATGCATGATAATATTCCTATGGAGCTCATGATTCAAGATGGGTTGCTACATACACCCCTCGTTCAGAAAACTTCGTCCCGAAGTTACAGTTTATATAGTATATCAGTAATTATTTAGCGATTAGTATAATCATGTAATATTTGTGTTTCGAAATTGAAATTTTGTTTAACATAAGGACACTTTAAAATTTTTGTTTTTAACATTTATAGTTTTTCAACCTTAATAGTCATTCCCTACCCTAGCAAATCTCCCAAGCTATTATAAAATAACCTTATCCTTCCTAAGCTCTTTCACTCCCATCTTATCCATCCTCTACTAGAATAGGCCATGGCATCTGCTATATTGACCTAACCATTCATAGACCCCAAGGGTGGTAGCATCGACTATATCGACCTGAATTCCCAGTAACCATCTGATAATCATCATCACACGTCTAGGGGAGCATGACTCGCACAATCCTCCCATAACTCCAGGTTTTGGAGAATAAACAATGGGCAACACCTCCACCCCTCCTAGTAAGATCAGGGTCAACACACTATCATGTAATCTCATTGAGCCTCAATTGTTCTTGGAGTTTTGTCATCACGTAGGTCGGTTTGGTAACGACATCATCTGTAATATAAATACTTGTCCACACATTATAACATATTTATTAATATATTCAAAGCTAAAATATATTCAAATAATAGTTTCCCAACATTCATATTTTGTTGATATCTATGATATTGATCCTTGAGTTCATATAACATATTTGGCTATGTCCATCCAATATATTTGCAATTAGATTTCACATCAAATAGTCAAGTGTGATCACTATAATTATATTGATCTTATCAATAATAAGAAATATATGGTATTTAACATAACCACACGTGCTTATAAATAAAATAGAATATGTAAAAATCTCATTCATAACATATTCACATTAGTATCCATTTACCAGTAACATGTGCATATTTAATTAAGCATACATGATAAAACATAATCATACCCGAAAGAAAATTTCAAAAAGTACCATAACTAATTTCCTAAATTGTGCATATAAGTAATGTCCCTTTCATTAACTCTTTTCTTAAAAAAATTACATTATTTATCAATTTAAATGGTTTTCTATGAAAATTTTATATCATATAAGATCCAACCATCAAGACTGAATGATTAATTTTATAACTATTATAGTAAATTAGTTGCAATCCATTCATAAATTATAATTTAATCAATTAATTTCCCCTTTATTTTATTTTATTTTAAAGGGGTGGTTGTGTATGTTCTTCATGGCAATTCAACGGCGTGAACTTCCTTGAGAGCAGAAGACCAACAAACATGGAGCACAATCAAAGTTAATTGTTGACTTTGATCCCCATATATAGATGCCTTAGAGTTATCAGGGCACAACCATCTATATATATAAATTGTATATTTGAGAATATTTCATTAAATATGATTGGTTTGTGAATGAAATCCGACACATCAACTCACAATGAAAGGATTCAAATTATTGAACAAATTCTCATTGTCTTCACTTAATTGATTAATAATTCCTTACCTACAAAATTTCCATTTGTGGATAAAAACCAATCATGACTAAAATATGATAGGTTTTACATGGTAGAAGTGTCGTAGAAGTGTCGCAGAAATGTCATATAAGTATGATCTCTATAGATTAGGACGGGGGTCTTGGAATTGATAAGAGAAGGCAAACCATCTTCCATTGAACTTCCTAGCTTATGGAACACTCCCTATGCATAATCACTTCACAAAAAGAGTATATGATAGCTACATATGCATATACTACATGCACTACACTAGTATACATACTAAATAAGTATGAAAAATCTAAGTATAGGGTAATGAATTAATTATTACAAATATTGAATTATCAAAGGATGTAATTAATGTATTAGGTTAAAATTCATTAATAAAATGTAATTAAAATAATAAATTATTATTACAATCACACAAGATTAAACATTCATTGATTAGTAAAGCCATTTTAATATATATATATACTATAATATATATATAAATATATATAATATATATATATATACTAACTATTAAATGACTTTATTATTAATGAAGTTTTAACCTAATACATTAATTACATCTTTTGATAATTCGATATTTAATTAATATTTTTAATAATTAATTCATTACCCTATACTTAGCATTTTCATACTTATTTAGTACGGATACTAGTGCACTGTATGTGATACTTGCATATGTAGCTATCATATGCATGTTAATATTCATATGGAGCTCATGATTCAAGATGGGTTGTTACAGTAGTAGATTCTGGAAAAAAGACCATATCCAAACCAAAAAATGCAAGGTCGTGACTTTGATATGTCATCTTAAGCCCAGGAGAGAAAAGCCATCACAAGGCCAACCAGGAACAAAAAACAAGAGCTTGAGGAGGGAGTAAAACCCCGTCACCCACCACCCTATCTCACTACTCATTATGTGACAAGGACATGTTTAGCGGATCATGAGCACTTGAATCAGGAGGGTCTCTAACATCTCCTCCATCTGACTCACAAGGAACATGGCTCTTGATGTGCATGGGATGTGCATCCATTATATCCACGCAG
Source organism: Pinus taeda (assembly GCA_000404065.3). Classification (NCBI taxonomy): domain Eukaryota; kingdom Viridiplantae; phylum Streptophyta; class Pinopsida; order Pinales; family Pinaceae; genus Pinus; species Pinus taeda. The sequence continues at coordinate 57,964 of APFE031118902.1, read as the reverse complement.
AATCGCAAATTCATCAACATCCTTTTCATGGCTTCCAAGGAGGCGAAGATATTATATTTATCGGCTTATTTATCTCTCAGTACTAAACCCAGTAGTGTCTTCATTTTTTAATGAAGTCCAACTGACTTTAAGTATTACTTCTTTCTACCTCTTGTGTGGTGGGGGTCTAGCACCCACCCTGCCAAGTCGACTAGAAGTTTCCCAACTCCCTTATCTCCTAGCACATCTCTAGTCGGATCGCATTAAATTAAGTCTCTACAGAGTCATGAGCAAAGAGCCTCGCTCCCATCTGCCTTGACTGAGATCTGCCACCACCACCCCTTCTACTTCTCTACCTTTGTCTCGGGGGAATCTTCAAGTCTCGATGAGATAGATCTAGTTCCCTATGGGGATTTCCCCTTCCTACAAAACGAGACATAGACCCACCCAAATCCATCTTAACCAATTTTAGACACCAACACACCAGCTTGTCATAATAACACCAAACAAAGGGATTGAATTTTGATGAAAATCCACTCGAACAAGTAGAAGACAACACAAATTCAAACACTGAATTAATTCCCTCCATCATTGGACATCGCGAGCACCACCCCAAGGTTGTGGAACTACTGTGACCTTATGCACATAGACCCAAATTCAAACCCCTCTCACAAGACCTGACTTGACCAAAAAATAAAACTACCCAAAACCAACCCATCCACAAAGGCCAACTGATTCCACTAATAATGCCTCTGATCTAACACAGACCCAGACATCCAAAGGCCCTTGATAATTCAGTATAATTACATGACTTCAAGGTGCAATTGACAAGCCAATATAGCTGAGATATACACCCATAAGTACCCAAAAGACCACAAAGACCCAATAGGGCAACTAGCCAGACTAGTCAAAAGACCAGAACAATCAAAATCAACTTACAGCTCGAGAGCTCCAACCCTAATTGAGATGGCTCGAACTTTGTTGCCTTGCAAGACCCAAATGCAAAATCCACCACTACCTTCGTGCACTAGAGGGTGTAGAACACTGAAATTCCTTTCCACCTTAGGCGAGACACAAGAATATCCCACACTAGGGCTACATTCGACCTCACCTTCTCATACCAGAGGATCTAGGAATTCAAGGTCTTACCCTCAGCTCTCATTCCCTCTTCCCAAGCAAAATCGCCAACTCTCCATGCCCTAACACAAGACCTCAACCAAGGTTTTAATTGCATGATTGTGTATGTGAAACTCTTGTTGCATACCACAATTGTTAAATGAATGATTGAAATCTAAAGAGTAGTGAGCACAACGTTCCAAGCCTTGTCCCATCTAACATAACACCCCCATCGGGGATTCTTATTCAATATTTCATTCTTAAGATTTAATACTTGAATTATATTTTTCTCAAGATATGAAAACCTTACTGTCCCAGTTTTTCCTCTCTTTATCTTCTTTATCTTATCAGTTTAAAGATCTTCAATATTTAGTTACAAATTATTTTGATTGGAATTTATAAATCTTTGAATTAGATGTGTTCATTGAAAATTTGTATTTTCCCAAATCCAGCCAATCATTTTAAAAGTATTCATCAAGTTTTATAGATTTCATGGGCACCAACCTCTTATAGCCAAAGGTTGTCTCGAGGGAACAACATTAATTGGCATCGTTGTCCGGGACGAAGCTGAATTTTTTCTTGGTATTGAAAAATTTAGAGTTGATTCTTGAGGGTGACAAGAATCAGGCTTATGTTGTAAATATTCACCTGTTGTTTTCAACTTTAGACATTTTTATTTCTCTAGGTTTTTGCAGTCCTTGCATTTTTGGCCAACAAGTTTTCCCTATTAGATTTCTCTAGTATATATATTTCACTGTGGGCCTTCATTTCATGAATGGAATGCCTATCTTCCAAGATTTAGAGTAGATGCGGAAGAAATTTCAACTCGGCACCTTATAGACTTTCATAGATGTATGGACCAACACGGTATTGTCCATGAAGATGCAAAAATGAAGTTATTTTTATGTTCTTTGGAAAAAGATGCACGAGATTGGTATAAAACCCTACCATGATTCCAGTGTTTCTTCCTTGAATATTTTTCATGCAACATTTAATTTTTATTGCAAAACTTTGTATCCGTAAGAATTTGTTCTTGAATATTGTTGCGATTATTTTTCATGTGAAAAAAGTTTCAGGAATTTATGATAGTGATGCTCATGCAAATTATGAAGTTATTCATAAAGTTATTGGAGACAAGTTTGAGTCTGAAAATAAAGAACCTCCTACTCAAGATTATGAAAGAAGTTGTCTTGTTGAAAATGAGTAGAGAAAATAATGAAAATGTTTCTAAAAAAATCGAAGATGTAGATACATCGAAAAACCTTCCAAATGTGCACCAAGAACCACCATATAGCAGTCAAGAAAAAGAAAAAATTATTGAGTTGTAAATTAATCCTCAAAGGTCCTATTTGTGCATTTTTATTTTGTTCCTATTTGTGACTCATATAATTCAGATAAAGATTTTTGTGCAGGTCTTCAAGCTCATTTGTTGACAGACAAATCTAAAGAAAAAAAATTGCAAGTGGGTATTTTGGGACAGGCACATCTCCGATTAACCATAGAAAGGAAGACTGTCATACAAAAATAGGTTGATAAAGAAGTTTGTTGCATTAAAAAAGGGAATGTTGCTCATAGGTTAGAGGTCAGCACTCCACATGAATTTGACTATATGCATTCTGTTTCACATAGGAATATGAGGCAACTTGTTTCATTTTCTGAACCCATTATTAAAAATAATTTTCAACCAAATCCCAAAGGTGAAGAATGGGGACATAAAAATGGCATGGTTTGCTTTGTTAAGAATGTTTCTAGATTTCCTATTGAGCAAATTATTCCAATGGAAAGCTTATTTTAGGAAGGGTTTTTAAAGCTAAAGGAATTTTTGCACTTGATGAAGATAATGTATTGTCACAAAGTTTTTTTTGTTGTAAAACAATTGTTGTTGGTTGATCATGACAACATCTTTTCTCATGTTATAGACCCTGTGGCAGATTATATTGAGACATAATCTGGTAGCCAACACACGTCATTTTATGCATATATGTCCCATCCTCTATATGAGCATCCCTTATATGTATTTCTTTTTATGTTTCCAATTCAAGGGCAAAATTATATAAGATCCAACACCCTTAAGCTATCATGGTGTTCTTGGAACACTGATTTCACTTGAATATCAACAACTGTGCAATTAGAATAGAATCTTTGTATATAAATAAGCTCACCAAATGAGCATTTCTTTTGATTTGAAGCTTGTACATAGTTTTTTAGTTTTGAATAAGAGTTGATCCAGAAAATAAGAGGCTTCATATTTTGAATAATTTTATGATATTTCCAATTCTAGAACATAGTTGACTCCATTACCCAATAAGGCATCTAGTGTGTTGTTCTTAGTGTCCCGCAAGTGCGACATTGTCCCTAGCTAGAGTCGATGTTGTAGTAGAATTTTACAAGAGGGAGGTTTATGCAAAAGTACCTGTTGAAGCATCACAAGTAGGTATTGAAGGGGCTTTAGTTGCTTGTTGAACTTTATCTTCTTGTGAATTATGAAGGGAAAGAAACTCCTTTAACAACTTTAGTGTGAATGCTACATGATGCACTAGCCTATTTTGAGCATTTTCAATTGGTTTTGGACCATATCCTGAATTCACATAGAGCTATACTAGCATTTCGGCAGTATTAAATGCATTATCAAATATTTTACAACTACATTTTTATAGAGCACAAGGGGAAAAGTCTCTTGGTGATTACTAAAGTTTCTATTTATGAACCCTTTGTCTAGTTGTGTTGATCTTGAAGATCTAGTTTGGTCCAAAGTTCAAACAAATGAAACTGAAATAAGATGTCATGATGATGAAATACAACTATGTTCTCCATTTGTATCAACACCATCTTCAACAACACCTACACAAGTTGTTGGAAGTGAGCCCTCAATGGCATTGAAATCATTGACAATATTGGGAAGTGCTACAAATGTTATGTGTATTTGGGAGCATCAAAGGAAAAGGCTAAATCATGAAATGTCTTTAGCGATTTCAAGGTTCACTAACAAGAAGTGCAACTTGGAAAAAAAAAACTTAGATAGCTTGAGTTTCTCAATTTAATTGGTTTCCTTAAGGACTGCTTGTGCAGCATTACCAATATATCCTTTCTTTGAGAGGATGCAAACTTTGTGATCTATTCTCACAAATTTCATCTTAAATTACTCTCTTCATGTACATATTATTCGTGTACATAGTAAAATTAAATATTTCATAAGGTTTCGACTGATAACTTGACGTAGTTGCTAAAAGCAGTTGAAGAAAAGCTCACTTGGGAAGTGTTTGCAGAATTGCTATGTGGGGTCAACCTCTAGTCAAATTTCGTATTGATCTCGAGAGTCAATTTAGGGATCATTTTCTGAGCAAATGAAGAATAATTTCAACAATTTGTGACATGGGTTTTTGTAGAATGGCCCCATTTGAGCTTTTAGTGGGTAAATTTGAAGATTTGTGAACAGTTTGGTAAAAATCGTTGGTTCTTGTAAAGGGTATATGATGTATGCTAGGAAATTACTAAGGGGGTGAATCTGTAATTTTAACTTTCTAATTTTTAGCTCAACTTAATTTCCTTTTTCCATTATCTTCTTACGGAGCTAATGACTTATCTATATGTTCAATTATTAATGGTTTCTTTTGCAATTACCAGAGAGGGACATTTTCATATATACTTATTTATAATTCAAGAGCATTCGCACAAAATTCAACAAGCAACACATGAAGAAACCAGATATAACTGAAAGTCCATAAGGGATAAAACCAAAAAAAAATTGTTGAAAGTGATGTGAAGGAAACCTCCTACTCCCCTATGACATAAAAAAATTGTAGACTTCAACCTATAGGAGGTTGCTACATCAAGGAAGCTCCAACTCCCACAAAATTTTCTGCAAGCTACAACCCACAGGAGGCTCCCACAAAATTTTCTTTATCAAGCTACAACTTGAAAGGAGACTGCAATCTCGTAATCATAATACAAATTCAAGTTTTATAGTTACCTGATATTAATTTATGCTCTCAAGTATGTGGCTCATCTTCTTTGCTTCTCTTCTTTAATTTTGTTCCTCTTTTGCTACTTTTGTCTCCTTCTCCTCACTAGAATGTTGCTCATGAACCCTCTCATACAAACTACTTAACACCAAAATTCCTTTTCTCATTCAACGATGCATCTTTTATAAGCATAACTTATTGAATGTTTGTATTCTATGCAGAAATACGAAATGAGGAGCTGTCTCTTGGTCTTCTAAGGTTGTTCGCAATCTGGCTCTTCATTTTCAAATCTGAAAAATAGAATTTTGTAATATAAAATAGAGTTGAAATAATATAGCTCAGCGGCTATGATTGCAAGAGACAAATCCTGAAAACTTTTCAAATTCATATTAACTACATTTGTACCATACATTTTTTGTTCAATGAAGACATATATTTTCTAACTTATGTCTCAATGTATCATGTGTCATTTCTCATTTTAATTATAAGTCCTACATCAAGATAACCAATCAACATATTTAATAATGATTAGCCTTCACAATGATCGACATAGTTAGCAATAATCAGCCTTTACACTTCACATCACTTATCAACTTTTGCATTCCAAGCAATCTTGCAATAATGACATTCAACTCAATCAACACCAATCATATCAATGACATCAAGCTTCCTTAACATGATCAATTGACATCTATGCCAACATTATCCTCCTTTGGCATTGATGGCAACACAACAATTCCTTCTAAAAACAAAAAAAAAAAACAAAAAACAAAAAAAAACTCTTCTTTTGCCTCCATTCTACCTCCATACCTCTATTTACCTCCCCTTTTGACATCAATGGCAAGGGGTGGTAGTGATCAAACATTATGTTGTTCATGTCACCTTAATTGTTCACATGAAAAGGATTTAATTTAATACCATTGGTTATTTGTTTTCAACGTAATTGTTCAACATTCTTTATTTGGTGTGTTTGTTTGTTGTAGAGAATGATTAATTGTGAAAGACCTTTCTAGCAATACCCCTCAAATGAAAAATATCATTTAGATCATAATTGGAAGACCCTAACTACAATGAAATTCTCAGATGTCTAGATAATGTAACTACTTTGTCCTTAATGATAAGATTGTATTGTAGTGAAGACATTGCACCTTTTAATTGCAAAGTGTAATTAAAAAAAAAGGTTTTAACATATATCCTTGCTTATTGTGTCAAACAAGCTGCTTATTACTCATAATTGCATTTAGACATTATCAGTGGCATCATTGTTTTGAGAAACACTTACAACATATTGGTGTAATATCAATGCATAAGACTTTTATAGGCACCAACCAGAACTTTTCAACCTTCTTTTCTATGATATGCCCTTTGATAAATTAGGGCATAGAACCGTAAATTTCAATAGATAAAAAAATATATATGAACCTGAGCAACAATTATATATGAGCATGTTCTCCAACCCTGCAAGGTAGAGCTTAAAGGAAATATGTCAACGCAGACCAATTATATACTTGCCAACACAATCATATATTCAAGTGATGTATATTCAACGCTTTCCAAAGCCGTCATTTTTAACGTTTGCTCCAATGCTCATCCAACATTTACTAATGATGATTCCCTCCATACGCTCTTCAATGCAATCAATGTATTGCATGTACCATGTCCAGATTAGGGCATAAAACCCTAAAATCTACTCCATTTGTAAATACCTTGCTCCAGTTATAAAACTCAATTTAAACGTTTGCTCCAATGCGAAGGGAAATAATTATGAACGCATTATTTCTCAACAAAAAACGCATTGTTGTCATAAACGTGACTATTGCAAATAAAAGAGGACGCGGTCATAAAGGAAAACGCTGCAATATATATGTGAGGAGAACGTTGCAAATATATATATGAGGAGAACTCTGATATATCTGATATATATACAGGAGAATGTTGCAATATATTTAGGAGAACGCTCCCCATTGAAGGAGAATGCAATATACAAAGGAGAACGTTGCAATATAAAGGAGAATCTTGCAATATATAAAAGAGAATGTTGCAAAAGGTGAACGTTAAAGAAGAATACTCCCCATCCATATTAAAATATGGCCATAATATTTTAACATTGTTAATGATACTAGAATGATACCAACGTTGTGAATGAATGATACCAACGCTATGAATGAATACCGATACCAACGATGTGAATGAATACCAGTACTAATGTTATGATTATCAATAACAAAGCTATAATATAACACTGGTTTTCAAGGCATTAAGGTAGCATTCAAGATAATGTTCCATGCATTCTAATGTATATTATCCAACGTTATCCATATGTCAAGAACCCTAATTAGGCAGTTGTAATGACAATGCAGTTTTCTTAGTTCTAGTATTAGAGCATTTGAGATTCATCTCAAATAAGAATCTGATATGAGCCTAGAGGGATTTAATTTGTTCAAGTGTAATTTTTTATGAGCCTGCATTGTTTAAATGTTTTGCATAGTTATTTAAATTTTTTATTTTTAGATTTTTTGAAATTTCCAACTTTAATGAAGGATGAATACCTTTACACATTATACAAGAATGTAGAATGTAGAATGAGCCTCTCAACTCAATAACCCATTTTATGTAAAGGCATAAAGAGAGTGTTTCCTAGTAATTAAATAATATAATCCATTAATTATTAAGCATTCCTTACGCCATTTGTAATATGCACTCCTTAAGTTATTAATTATAACATCGTGGCATTATAATAAAGCTAGTACATATTTTGTATATTGTTGGAAAAGTAAGATAATGTTGAAAATGTAAGATAATGTGCAATACAAAGCAATACAAAGAACTGCAACACTGTAACCAATTGATGTATGTTGCTCCAACAACCATTTCCACTATTGAAGAATTGTTGAACACCATTATGTCAAGGATAATGAACAAGATTCATAGAGGCCAGTATGGAAGAACAACAAAACATCATTATGTCGGCGATAATGAACAAGATTCATTCTTCTATGTTGCCAATTTTATCACATGGAGAGAAACATATTTGACATACAAAGTGGTAGGAAAAACAACCCTTATAATTAGGGTACACAACCCTAATTATAATATAACTCATTATATATTCAAACATCAATCATCATGAAAACCCTTAGTATGGATAATGTGTTATATTATAACTGACCATCTGCAACAATAACATATTTAGGTTGGGGTTGTCAAGGTTGTCAATATTCCTTATCTGTCTTTCTCTCTATTGCCATATATGTTCCCAATTCTGAATATCCATAATGATATTTCTTATCACATAGTACTTACTCATACTCTTACTCTTCCTTGTCCGTGGGTTACCTTCTACATTCTTTCCTTATCATTACATATGAGAATTATTTTGAGCACTCAATTCTCTTTGGACTGTTATTTTATTTCTTGAAATGCTTACTTACTCTCTTACTCTTCTCTTATGATCAATTCACACAAAAAGGACCTTTATTAGTTCTTGATTTTTAGGGTTCTGCTTCATTTACTTCATTTTCATTTGTATCTTTTCAATATATGTGGTTATTCAATGTATCAATCCTCATGATGCCTCTTTTAATGGCATGGGCTAATAAATACTTGTTCTAGTCCTTTTTAATGTATGCAGTTATTCAATATATCAATGTTGGTGATGTCTCTTTCAATGGTATGGGCTAGTGAAATTTTTTGTTCTGCCTTTTTTTCATTTTCTACTGCATGTACTCTCTTTTGCTAGTGAAATGTCCTTGTAGTAGTAATATTGCTTTGAATTATGCTTCATTGTTTCCTTGAATTTCTACACTAGCTTATTGACCCTCATTTGCATTTAGCTATTTATTTTCCTTTTCTCAATGCTTTGTTTTTTTTCTTCAATGATCTACACAAAACATTGCCTCAAAGATAGTCCTCTTCAAGAGATATGGAGAATGGCATCTACATATGATGTTATTTCTTCTTCTGCAAATGCACTTCTAAATTGGTTCAATATTTTTTATCATAACCTCATGTCAAGAAAAATCCTCTTTCAATTTGAATGTTTTGTTTTAGATGAATATATCATACACTTAGATCCTTGTGAGGTTGTGGATCTTCATCTTATCAACAACAACAACAAAAAATCAACTATGTTGTTGAAGAGCTTCAAGGGATTTCTTCTTTTGATGATAAATACACATTAATTCTTCAAGCATTCACCATTTGTCTACATGAGGTTAGGTCAAATATATAACATTCACATATTTGTGATCATAATACAAGGTTGAATGATTTAGAGGAATCCTAGTGATGCATTGAAATGCAACAATGTAACTTAATCACATTTTGGTCTTTTGATGGTAGAACCATTTTCATAGTTTTCTTCATTAGCAGTCTTTTGCAATAATAAGAGATATTTGCATGAAATGACTCTTTACACCAATACTATGATAGATTAGTTGTTGGACTAGATTTCTTCATATAGAACTTGCAAAAAATACAGTTCAGATGTCTATCTCATGATGCTTCATGATGAAGGCTTCTAGAAACAGGATAGGCTCCTTCAGGCTTGATGCCAACACCTTTGATTTTTCTTATCTATATATATATATATATATATATATATAGGAAGAGATCTCATTTTTTTCCTTCTTCATAGATCAAATGTCAGTTGAATACATGAGTTATCATAATATATTTTGATGCATACCATATACATATTCAGATTCATCATAGGTTGAAGAATTTTGAGAAAATTCTATTGATGCAAATGTACACTGAGCTAGGCTCATCTTTAAAAACAGGGCTTCACATTAGTTGGCTTTGTTTTTAACAATTTGAGTACCATGCTCGTGGTGCTTATTTAAGACCATATAGTGCCTCCTTTAACTTGCAAACATAGTTAGGATTATATGATAATAAAAAACCCTTGAATTTTTCCATATAGACCTCTTCCTCAATTTCTCCATTTAGAAAAGAAGACTTCACATACATTTATTATACTTTCAAATCATTATAACAAGCAAAGGCCAAAAACATTATTATTGCCTCCAATCTTGCCATTGGAGAAAAAGTTTCTTCATAGTCAAGACCTTCTACTTGTGAGTAACCCTTGCACACTAATTTGGTTTTGTTTTTAATAAATTGACCTTGTTCATTCATCTTGTTTTTGAATACCCATTTTGTGCCAATGACATTCTTTCTGGTTGGTCTTGGTGTCAATTCCCAAGTCTTGTTCTTTGCAATTTGATATAACTCCTGTTTCATAAGATCTATCCAATTTTTGTCTTTAATTGCTTCATCAAAGTTTTTTGGTTCAATCTGTGACAGCACAGTAATATGAGCCTAGTCTATTTTCTCTACAAGTTTCCTCCTTGTTTGAACTCCTTCATTTTTATCTCCAATAATTTGATTGTCAGTGTGATTCTTTTGTGTATGTCTTGAGGGGCCTTTTAAATGAGTTTCTATCTTTTCTGATTCTTCATCCTATACTTCATTTTCTTCATTGCCATGGTGATGATATGGAGGATTGATAAAACCTATGTCCTTGTTCTTATCAGGTATCTCTTCATCAAACTTTACATCTATACAATCCACAACCTTATGCAATCATTTTTTATAGCACCTATATCCCTTACTTTTTGACTAATATCCCAAAAATATTCCTTCCTCTAATCGAACATCAAAATTTCCTAACTTTTCATCATTATTTTTGATATAGAATTTTTTTTGAACACTTTAAAATGTTTAATTGAAGTTGGCTTACTGTGCCACAATTCATATGGTGTCTTGTCACAATTTGGTCTGAGATGTGCCTTATTGAGAATATGCACTATCATGTATATTTCTTCTTCCCAAGAGGTTTGAGGAATGTTACTCTCTTGCATCATGGATTTGGCCATTTTCTAAACAGATATGTTTTGTCTTGCTGCTACTCCATTCTGTTGTGGTGTGTTTGCAATAGTATAGTTCATTTTTATGCCAAGTTTATCACATAGGTCTATAAAATCATCTAAGTAAATTCACCTCACCTTATGCACTTTATCTTGCACCCTATTTGATTTTCTGTTAATGCCTTGAATATTTTGAACTTCTCAAATGCTTCTGACTTATTTCTAAGGAATGCTACCCATGTCAATCTAGAATAGTCATCAATTATCAACATGAAATATTTTTCTCCTCCTGGTGCTTCTATTCTCAAAGGACCACACAAATCCATAGGTGCTAACTGCAAAGGCTTAATACTTGACAACTTATCCTTGACTTTGAATGAAGTTTGAGTTTGTTTTCCCATTTGACATTGTTGGAATTAATGCTTCCATGTCACGTGTTCCATGTGTATTACAAGTTGTCAATAAGTATTATGAGGTATTAATCTAGATGTGGTTGTTTCCCATGTGTATGAGTTGTAATTGTGAATCCCAAGGAGTTGATCTAGAATTTGTTATTTCCCTATGTGTGTGAGTTGCCTATGAGTCATATATCTACCTTCTTCAGATCTTATCATCTAGAAGTCGATGATCTAATTGTTATATATGTAACTACTTTATGTGATCAATAAAATATAGTATGTCATTTGTTGTGTGTATAATCTCTCTTCTATTTTTCTAATATGGTATCTATGTCCTATATATTTGTAACTATTGTGATGAATAAAAAAACAAACTGATTTGTGTGTCATAATGTGCTCTCTCTATTTTTCTAATATGGTATCAGAGCAAGTACTGGCTTGACTTCCTCAAGGGAGGGCCAGGAAGATGTGAGGGTTGTGAGAAAATTTGATTGGATTAGAGTATTTTAGATATATATTTGATTTTGTTTAGTTATTGTGAAGATTTTTGTGTACCTGTCTGCAGATCTTAGTTCGATCTGACTTGAACATATTCCTAAAGAAGATCGGTGATTGCCTAGGGCATAAACCATGGAGCCTTTGATTCATTCCACTGAGTCGATGGGTGGTGTGAAAGTTGTGGAAGTGGCCACGGATCAGGACATTTCTGTGCGATTTTTGGTAGTGGGATTTGTGGCCATTGGCTCTGCATTCAATGTACGATACAGAAGGGCACAATTTTGGGCGAGATTGTTTGCTGCAATTTTTTCCTGTCTATTTTTCATGCTCTACCAGCTGACCGATGCCAACCCAACAAATCATATCCCTAATTTTGAACAAATCTTTATTGCAATCTCAACGAATTTCAGTAGCTAGACATCAACATCAATAAATATACTTGTAGATTGCCAGACTACAGATCCTTTGCATAATTTTGGTTTCCGGAGTGTTAATCAAGCGTGCACATCATCAAATTCGTTGGATCCTATTGTACACCTACATAGTCTTAGCCGAGAGGTGTCTGATGCATAGGTATTCAATATTGGAAGATCAACTTCAACGTCATATTCTGGTCACAGTGCGGACTCCACCCATTTTGCCGCAAAACCACACACCACTTGATGAAGGAAAAGCACATGCTCGATGATCTCTACATTAGAGAATATGAGGGCCATATTTGGAGCACCTTGCAAGGAGGAGACCACCGTGTAGGAAACCAACAAGCTTAGACCAATTGCCAAAATTTAAGGATAGAGGATATAGTTGTATATAAATAATGGAGTGTTATTTAAAAAATAAATGTGAGAGATTGAAGTTATTCTATGTGTTTTTATTGTGTGATTTTTTTATTGGTTATAAAAAGGATTGATGGTTCTTAAACTGGAAGCTCTGGTGTCTGAAACATCTATTCTTGTGTGTAAGTAATTTTGGTTATAAAAATGGTTGGTGGTTCTTAAATTGGAAGCCTCAGTGTCTAAAACGTCAATTCTTGTGTAAGGTCAAGTTGTTTGATAAACTCTTGAGCACATTCAGTATCCATACCTCCATCCTATCAACTCACAGATGGTCGAAAGTAAAATATCTGACAGATGGTGGTTGGTCCATAGGATATTTCATTATGTGATGACTCTTATCGTGGAAGCCATGACCAACCGAGTTGTCAATATTGTTGATCTTGCAAAGTTCATCAACGATGGTCAGAGGCGGTTACGTTTTAAATGGAGGTCAAGTAACAGCTCAAATATGTGGTGGTGAAAGAGTGGTGTTTGCGAGATTCCAGAGTGGGTATGGGTGCTGATGAAGACTAGTCAGACAAAGATTTATTTATTGTTGTAATATGTGTTTTTAATATTATCCATGTAAGCATTAAGGGAGGGTGTTGGAAGTAATGCTTCCATGTCATGTGTTCCATGTGTATTACAATTTGTCAATGAGCATCTCAAGGTGTTATTCTAGATGTGGTTGTTTCCCTTGTGTATCTCAAGGTGTTAATCTAGAATTTTTTATTTCCCTATGTGTGTGAGTTTTCTATGAGTCATAGGTCTACCTTCTTTGAATCTTATCATCTAGAAGTCAGTGATCTAATTCTTATATAGGTAACTGCTTTATGTGATCAATAAAATATAGTATGTGATTTGTTGTGTGTATAATCTCTCTTCTATTTTTCTAATAGACATGACTTTCATATAGGATTTTTAGGTTTCTTTATCTTTGGTATATCTGCGACTACTCTCTCTGTACTAAGCCTGATGATGTGATTGAAAATGAGATGCCCCAATCTCATGTGCCATAACCAAGATTCATCTTGTTTGCTGATATGACACTCTTCACTGTCTTCCTTCAAAATGTATACATTATTCTCTGTTAGAACTCCTTTAGCCAAAATCTTCCCAAAAGATGTTGCCCTGATTTCACAGTCCTGAGCTTTGAACAGAACATCACAGCTTTTGTCACACATTTGACTTACACTTAGAAAATTATGTTTCAAACCATCTATAAACAATACATCATGATCCTTTCCTCTTCCATTAATTAGACTAATTGTGCTCTTTCCTCTAATTCTTCTTGTTTCATCATTTCGAAATGTGACATTTTGAGTTTTATTTTAATCGAGGGATACAAACTTGCTTTTATCTCCTATCATATGTCTAGAGTAGCCATTGTCCACATACCATTTACTGTTTTTATCTTGAGCATACAAAACTAGACCACACTTATCAACTTTCTTCTCTTCCATCTTCTTTCTCCACTACATCCATTCATTTGGTCTACAATTGTTCTAATATTTTGATCTATTGTTTTTAAACTGGCATTCATTTGACTTGTGTCCAAATTGTGACAATAGAAACACTTTGTGATATCAAAGAGAGGATCAAATGGGTTTTGTTGAAAATAGCAATAAGAACTATTAAAAATAACATCTAGAAATTATAATTTAATTTGTCCTTGAATTAAATTGTAATTATTTTCTCATAGCAACTTGTAATAGTTAACTAAGTTAAGTTGACTTAGTTAATTTAGAAGTTTTGAGTTGGAAGTCTATCTAGAGTCATGTAAGTGTGATCCCTAAGTTTTAGGGGTCCAAATTGAGTTCATTGGAGTTGTAATTAGATAACTCAGTTTAACTGAGTTATAGTTAGTTAAACTAGTTCTAATTGTGGGAGGAACTAGTAGAGGTCTAGTAGTGAGTTGGTGCACTAGTGCATATTCCTCAGTGTCACACTAGCTAACTAAAGATTCAATAAAGAATAACTCATGCATGTCAATTCAAAGGAAGACCTAGTTGAGACTAGAGTGCAGGGATAGTGTACTATCAGTTATATAATTTTCTGAGTTGTACAGATAGTGCATGCAATCAGTTGAGGACCTAAGTTTGGATTGTGTAGTTATGGAAGAAGGATTTCCTCATTATATAGAGGTTCATTCCTCTAGGAATTTCGTAAAGAAGTAAGGGCTTGGAAGGTAATAGAATAGGCTAAGTGTTGGCTTGAGCTAGCTTCTGAGCGAAGAGTTAGATTATACTTGTGCGGGAATTGTTCTAGTGAGAACAAGCATTGTATTTTCTTCTCAGATCTTCTGGTTAATGAAATATAGATAGTTGGGGTTTTGAGCAGTTGTTTTCCCCATAGAAATATTATGTTATGTTCCATTGATATTCTTCCTCTTTTTGATTATTGTTTTCATCAATCATTATTGGTTTCCGTTGTTGAAATTAGAGTAGATTCTTGTCTCATGTTTTAGTACATTACATGAGCTGTTGAATCTACAAGTAAAAATCTACAGGTTTCTGTCTAGATTCATGTTTGTTTTGATATTTACAGATCTATTGTTAGCCTCACTTCTCTTGGGATTCCTCAGCTCATTTCTTTTGACATAGGCTCCACAATTTATAGCTTTGTGTCCAAATTTTTTACAATAGTAACATTACCCATAGAAAAAAATTTTGTACCTGACAATGGATGACACTTGAGGATATAACCATATTGAAATTTGATAATGTTATCTCCTGAAGAAGTATGGTCTCTGGTATTTTTTTGTTTGTTTGTCCACTCCTACTGTCAGTTGCACCTTGTTGGAAGTGCTTCTTTGTTGTTGCTCAGTTTATGTTAAAGTGTTTCTCAACTTATTGCTCTCAAATTGATGTGGGCTGTCATTGTCTCCCTTGAGAGATTTTAAAAAATTAATTGTCTTTTTGTCCTATGTCTTAATTTCACTAGATTCTCCTTCATAGCCTAACCCAGTCTTCATAAGTGGGGACCTCTAAGCATTTAATATCACATCTATTTTTTTGGATCCTTTTATATGTTGAATAGTCACGTTCAAATTATTCTATGCCTTCTCTAGCCTTTCTTCAAAGTTACCACCTCTTCTTCCAATTTTTCACACTCCTGAATTTTCTCCTTTATTTGTTGCCGCAGAATATCTTCCACCTTCTTTGCTTCTTCAATTTCAACCTTTAGCGTAATAATTTCCTTTGAATTTGATTATTCTTTTACATGTTTTAAGAAACTATCTTTCTGCTTCTTGTTCTTCTATTTAAGTCTATCTATTTCCTCTAGGGCACTAATCAACTCCCCCTCAAGATCTACCTCACATTCTTCTTCTTCTTCATATTCCTTGCATTCTTTTTCTAGATCTTCTAAGGCCATAACAATGAATTCATTAGATCCATATTCACTAGAGGATCCAATAGAGCTTTCAGATTCACTACTATCTTATTGAGCATAGAAGCTTTTCCTATTAAACTTTTTCCCTTTCTGCATTTTCTTAGACTTATTCTTTTCTTTCGCTCCAGATTGAATTTATTCTTTATTATAAGGAAATTTGGAGGCATAATGTCTCACTCCTCCACAATTGAAACACTTAAATTGGAGTTTTCATTTATACTTACCATTGCCTTTCTTCAATCTTCCGAAAAATTTCACCTCTTCTTCATCAAAGTCTGAACATGATCATTCCTTGTCTTTTCTAGGTTTGTCTGCCTTAAAAATTGCATCTCTGCTAACTGACTTTTCTTTTGAAATTCTCATCTCATATTTTTTCAAGGAACCAAGTAGTTAGTCCCTTTTTAGAGTATCAAATTTGGTTCTACCTTTCTTCAATCTTCTGACAAATTTTGCTCTTCTTCATTAGAGTGTGAACATGAACATTACTTGTATTTTGTAGGTTTGTCTTCCTTAAAATGTGCATCTCTAGTAGCTGAATTTTCTTTTTAAATTCTCATCTTGTATGTTTTCAAGGAACCAAGTATTTGGTCCTTATTTAGAGTCTCAAAGTTGGTTGTCTCTTTTATAAAAGACACCTTAGGATTAAACTTTGAAGGTAATGACCTCAGTATTATTGAACTATTACACTCTCTTTGATTTTTTCTCCTAGACCTATCATGAAATTGACAACTTCAAATACCATTAGAAAGAAATTAGTAATATCTTCATTTTTGTTCATTTTTAATTTATCAAACTACATTCTATATACTTGTAATTTGGCCAGCTTTACTTTGTCATGTCCTTCATGGGTATTTTGTAGTTTATCGTGGCAAATTGCTTTAGTTGTTTTACAATGCATTGCCTTAATAAATTTTGATTCACTTAATCCACTAAGAAGTGCATTCATAGCTTTTGCGTTAGCTATAAATTCCAATTTCGCATCTTTGTCACTAGTCATTTCCTTTGGTTCTTAATACCTACCAACACAATAGCCCAAACTTCTATTCCAAGAGACATTAAATTTGTCTTCATCCTAACTTTTCAGTAGGCATAATTTGTACCAATAAACAGAGGGGATTTATTTGTTGAGCATCCTTCCAGACTTGTCATTCTACTGATTTAAGACCTCCTTCTATTTGTTAGACTAGTACTAAAGGAACTTGGATCTGATACCAATTGATGTATTACTGAGGAGGGGGATGAATTAGTCATTTTAACTTTCCAACTTTTAGCTCAACTTAATTTCCTTTATCCATTATCTTCTTATGAAGCTAATGACTTATGTATATGTTCAATTATTAATGATTTCTTTTGCAGTTACTAGAGAGATACATTTGCATATATACTTATTCAAAATTCAAGAGCATTCACACAACATTAAACAAGCAACACATGAAGACACCAGATATAAGTGGAAACCCATAAGGGAGAAAGCCATGAATTTTTGGCTGAAAGTTATGTGAAGGCAAGCTTCTACTCCCCTATTACATCAATTTTTTGTAGGCTTCAACCTACAAGAGGTTGTTACCTCAAGGAAGCTCCAACTCCCACAAAATTTTTTGCAATCTACAACCCACAAGTGGCTTCTACCTCAACAGACTACAACTTGTTCTTTATGAGGCTATAACTTGAAAGAATATTACAATCTCGCAATCACAATACAAAGTCAATTTTTCTAGTTACCTAATATTAATTTCTACTCCCAAGTTTGTTGATCATCTTCTCCACTTCACTTTTTCAACTATGTTCCTCTTCTATTACTTTTCTCTTCTTCTCCTCACTAGAATGTTACTCATGAACCCTCTCATACAAATTGCTTAACACCATAAGTCATTTTCTCATTCAATAATATATATTTTATAAGCATAGCTTATTGATTGTTTGTATATATGCAGGAATACGAAATGAGGAGTTGTCTCTTGGTCTTCTAAGGTTGTTCACAATCTACCTCTTCATTTTCAAATCTGAAAATCAGAATTTGTATTATAAAATAGCGCTGAAATAATATAATTCAACAATGATGATTGCAAGAGATAAATATTGAAAAAAATTCATATTTGTATGAGCTACATTTGTACCATACATTTTTATGTTCAATGAAAGCATACATTTTC
Organism: Pinus taeda; assembly: GCA_000404065.3. Lineage (NCBI taxonomy): Eukaryota > Viridiplantae > Streptophyta > Pinopsida > Pinales > Pinaceae > Pinus > Pinus taeda. The sequence continues at coordinate 39,780 of APFE031118902.1, read as the reverse complement.
AAGCTTATATCTCAATATAACATGTTTCATTTCAAATTTTAATTATAAGCCATACATCAAGATAACCAATCAACATATTTAATAATGATTAGCCTTCAAAATGATTAGCATATTCAATAAATCTTGCAACAATAGTATTCAACACAATCAACACCAATCATATAAATGACATCAAACTTCCTTAACATGATCATACCTAGTATATGAAAATGATTGCCACTTTTTGAATGCATTTGTCAATATTGGGTTTCCTTCTTTCTCCTATTACGGTAAAGTTGTTAGATTAAATAGAAGTAATCATTATTATTGTTATATCTCTTAGAATAATCTATGTTAAATTTCTCAATAATGAGAGAGTGTCAAATAAATGAATAAAATGCAGGCCTTAGAAAATGAGAGGGTGAGATTATGGTTATATTGTCCATGGGGAAACAAAGTAGCGAGATATTTTATTTGATAAACCATCGATTATGGTCTCTTTTGGATGGTGTGTGGATGACTATGTTTACATCGTGTTGGACATTAAAGGGATGAGAGTTTTTTAGTTTCAAGATGTTTCAAATTTTCAAGTTGTTGATGAGGATTTCACAATAAATGTTTCCTTGATACTAGCCTAGAATTGGCACCATCACTAGAAAGCCATGAATTTTATAGAAAAACAAGTCAAACGTAGGATTTCACAATAAATGTTTCCTTGGTACTAGCCTAGAATTGGCACCATCACTGGAAAGCCATGAATTTTATAGAAAAACAAGTCAAACGTAGAATAAAAGTTTCATCCAAGGATTTTATTTTGGATTATGAGAAAGAAAATCATGTGATAGATGCGAATGGTGAACCAATAATTGAGGATGGTCCTTCTCTAAACTTAGCAAATGTCTCACGACAAAGGAAACACATTAGGTTTCAATTGCATTGAAGGAAGATGGAGAGAGAAAGGATCCCATGAATGTACCTGTCAAATATGTAGACATCTTAACTCAGGATGGATTTAATGAAAACATGCACACTGGGATATATTTTCTTTGTAGAAATTTACAAGCAGGGAGGTCCCGCATTAAGTGGTTTCCCAAAACTGGCAATGCTCCAGATCGACGCTCCAGATTTAGTGTGGACCATATGCCATATTTTAAAAACCACCATAGGAAGTCCCTCTGAAGCTGTTCATGGTTTCACGATGTGTGTATGATGAAAGTTGGGATCGCATTACCTCCACGCTAGCTTCAAATATTATTTTATATATTAGCTACAAATTCAAAAACCTCTAGATGAATTGTCATATATCATAACGTTGAAAAGGGTGTGGGCTCCACTTTAAAAAATAGGTTTATTAAAAGTTTGTTATATGAGTTATTAACGTTTTAAAAAACTCATGATTATTTAGGAGTTGTCTATAATGCGACTTTTTGGAGATTCCGGTGACGGAATCCGGCGGAAGAAATGAGGTTAAATCTTGATTTTTAGCAGTTAAAATGGTTTTTTAACTGCATATTTGGATTCAGTGCCTTGAAAAACCCCTGGGAGCCATTGATTGTGCAGAAACTAGCTATCAAACTTGGGATTCCAATGAATTGCTGCCGGATTTTGACCGGAAAAATCCGCCGGAAAGGCTTTCAAAAAGTCGCGTTATAGACTACTGTGATTATTTATACTCATTTTATTTGTATTTTTACCTTTTGAAAACATTTAAAAAGGGGTTAGTTTTGTATCTATTAACTAAATCGGTTTTATAATTGATTGAGCAGTTAGTCTTGGAAAAATATAAAAGACCAGAGGGAATACAGAGAAAGGGTTCAGAGTCTTGGAGTTCTAGTGGTGATGTAATGTATTGAATCTCTCATAGATTAGAATAATGAAAGATTATTATAATTCTTAATTCTAAGCAAAATTTGTAATATGTTATATTTCCTTGTGTTTTTATATTTGATTTTATATTTTTATTTGTTGAGAAAGATATATTTAGTAGAGGGATTAATTTAATTCATTTAATAGATTTATTTATGTAATTATTTGTAGCAGATGGTACCTATGATTTGAGTAAAAAATTCCTTAATGGGAACTATATGTTTCGATAAATTTACTCATAAATCTTCAGTTTCTTTTCTCATTCGTTATTTCATTCTCAAGTTTTAAATCTTTAATTTTATTTAGCTTTTAATTCTATTTAGCTCAAGCTATTAAACCTTGCTCTCTTAGTTTTTCCTCTCTCGATCTTATCAGTTTAAAGCTCTACAATATTCAAATGCAAGCCTTTGATTGGAAGTTATAAGTATTTTAATTATATATGTTGATTGCAAATCTTTATTTTCCCAACTCCAACCAATCAATTTAAAAGTTTTTATCAAGTTTCATAGATGTATTTTGAACTGGCCTCTTACTATCAGACATTATCTCTAGGGAACAACAATGCCTATGGTGGTCACCTCTCAGGAATGGACACTACTCAAAAAATCATGTGCACTTGCTATTTTTGGCCTTCTCTCTTTAGTGACTACATTGAAGCAATTAATTTTTCCCTTAACACATAAATTTTCGCCACTAAGGCAAGGGCTCAAACTACCCCATTACACCCTGTGATCATCATTGGCTCGTTCTGTAAATGGGTTATCAACTTTATGGAGTGTAAACACACCTCATCCAATGGCCATAATTATATTATTCTAGTTGTTGACCAAATGGGTTGAAGTCATACCCACATTCAATAACATTGTGATAACCAAGGCCACCTTCTTCTTTATCCACGTCGTTGCTCAATTTGAGGTTCAGAAACAATTAGTCTCTAACCATAAACGACACTTTGAAGTAGAATTTTGGTGGGATCTAGCTTCACTTTTAAGTTTTGAGTACCAATACTCATTTTCTTATTACCCGCAAGGGAATGGACAAGTTGAAGTTGGCAATAAGATCCTCAATATCATGCTTCAAGGGATGGTAAATGAGGAGAAGACAAATTGGGATTTAATGCTCTTCCCTATGTTATAGACCTATAAAACTTTTGTTAAGACTGCCATCAAGTTTACTCTTTTCCATCATGTCCATGGAAAGGAGGAAATATTACTAATTGAGTGCCAAATTCCCTCCCTTCACCTTGCCATCGAACTCCTCCCATACACTTCACCTTTATAATAGAGGCTCATAATGCTTGAGCACACCAAAAGATATCACTGAGTTGCTTTGGAAACCATTCAAGCAGCTCAAAAGCACACCAAAGCCTAGTATGACCACAAGATCCACCATCATGTTTACCATGAAGGTGGTTTAGTCCTCGTCTTATGATCAAGCGCATGATACTCTAGGGCATGCAAAGTTTGAAGCTTTATGGATAGGCCCTTATATTGTTTACAATTTTTTAGGAAAGGGGGCATACATCCTCGAGGATCCTAAAGGGTAAATCCTCCCCAACCCTCATAATGCACTCTACATTAAGAAAATCTACCCTAGGACTTTCCCCAAAATGCATATTCATGTTTCTTTTCATAGCATATAGGTAGACTTGCATTCTTTATCATCCCAAGTGTTGTCTTCTTATGCCTTTCAAATGGATCCTGTAGAGTCTGAAGATTGTCCTACCATGACATCATTTTTGCCTAATGATCTTCTATTTTCCTATATATTTACCACCTAAATAAAGCCATATCCACCAGGTTTTGATGAAGGTATGCAATAATATGTCTTCTTGTTCATATTTAACTTTATACCCTATTGTTTTGTTAAATTTTGCAATTGGCTACTGAATCAGTCTATTTCCGCAGCTAATCCAGGTTTCTATAGCTGTCTCAATTGTTTGCAAGGTTTCGGAGTTCCAGGTTAGCATTGAAGGGTACAAATGGATAGAGGATGGCTCCCTCGTGGATCCCTTCATATCCCCTTGAAACTGTTTGTTAAGATAAGCACAGGAGATCGCGGTCAAATTCCAAGTCAACTGTCAGATTAATGCAGAACAGAATCCGAGTTCGATCGAAACCTTATTGTTTTTCTTTTGGAATAGCAAAACGAAGGTTTAGCGATATAAGTTTAGATAAGATAGAGATATTAGGCTTGAATTACTCATGCAGTTATGCTAGAGACTTGCTATAAAACTTATGGCCGCACTGTGATTTGGGTGCACGCCGGATGATGTAATTTTGAATAGTTTGTGAATTTCGTTTGAATAGATATGGTTTTGTGTGTATGCGTTGTGTTGATTGGAAGCTATGAACTTCTACATGGAGGGCCCCTACAAACAGTGACAGGTTTTAAGCAATTGCAATACGATTTCCTTTCATTCTTCAAATGTTCTGTTTTGTGTGAAATGCAGCATAATGATTTCGCAGCGAGTTGTTATTTGCATAAGTACTTTCATTTGCTTTATACCTGTAGGTTTTAACCCCGTACAGACATTACCTGCATACGAATTCTAAATCACAGAAAAATAAAAATGCGAGAGCATAACACATAAAACACATATACACAGAGATTTCCCACGGGATCTCAAAACCGAGACTACCAGCTTGATTTTTTTATTATTTCTTTCAATGTTACAATACATATTTATACATGCCGAAGCATCCAATACCATGGACCAAAAACCATCGCATCCAAAACCATGTACCGAAAAACCATAGGTAGGTTCGCCCAACCTAATATAGGGTCCAAAAAAAAAAATTTCTCGGGGCGCTGCCCCGAACCCCATAGAGGGGGGCTACCCGCCCCCCGCTGCGCAATTGGCGCCGCGAAGGGGGGGGCGGAGCTCTAACCCCTTGGTTCACTACGTAGGTTAGTCGTGGAAAGAATATAACACAACCCAACAATCTCCCACTTGTTGTTTTCTTTCCACAGGGGGCCACAGGAGAGCTTAGTCATTTTTCCAACCTTGAAACACCCATTATTTCTCTACACCAAGAGAACTTCTCAGACCTCACAGATTTTGTCAATGCGTCTGCAGTATTCTTCAAAGTGTCCACCTTTACCAGCAACACCTTTTTGTCTTCTATCATATCCCTCACAAAGTGATACTGAACATCAATGTGCTTTGTCTTTGAATGATAAGCAGGGTTCTTTGCCAGAAAATTGCACTTTGGTTGTCACAGTCTATCCTTATAGCTCCCTGTACTAACCCCATACTTGAACACAATCTCTGCAACCAAACTGCTTCCTTGCTTACATGAGTGGCTGCCATGTATTCTGCCTCTGTAGTTGATAGTGCCACTACAGATTGTTTCTTACTCATCCAACTGACTGCACCTCCAAATAGGTTAAACACATACCCACTGTAGATCTTCTCTGATCCAGATCTCTAGCCCAGTCTGCATCAACAAAGCCACAGATATCCAACACTCTGTCCAATCCTGGTCTTCCTTGGTAGCACAAACCATAATCACTAGTGCCACGCAAATACCTTTAAACCCGCTTCACTGCTGTCCAGTGCTCCTTCCCTGGTTTTGACATCAACCTGCTCAATACTCCCACTGCATGTGCAATGTCTGGTCTAGTACAGACCATGGCATACATCAAGCTACCGACTGCACTTGCATATGGACACGGGACATGTCCTCTTCCTCTTCTTGTGTCTTGGGACACTGTTCAACAGATAACCTCACACCTACAGGAATAGGAACCTTCACCGGTTTACTATCCTGCATATTAAACCTCTGCAAGTATTGTCTCGACATACTTCCTCTGGTTTAACCAGAGCTTCCTCTTTGCTTGATCTCTTTTAATTTACATTCCCAAAATATAGTTTGCAGCACCGAGATCTTTCATGTTGAATTTGGAGGACAATTGGGTCTTTAAATCCTCGATAATTTCTTTGTCATTTCCAGCAAGCAACATATCATCCACATACAAGACCAGATAAATAACACGGTCACCAATTAATTTAAAATACATAAAGTGATCTGCTTTGCTTCTGGTGAAGCCAAGTCCCCGTATAAACGTATCAAATTTCTGATACCACATCCTTGGTGACTGTTTTAACCCATACAAAGACTTCTTTAACTTGCATACCAGTTATTTCATACCCTTCACCGCAAAGCCTTCAGGTTGCTTCATGTAGATTTCCTCTTCCAAATCCACATGAAGAAATGTTGTCTTCACATCCATCTGTTCTATCTCAAAATCAAAAGCAGCAACAACAGATAAAAGTATCTAATAGAAGTTACCTTGGCAACAGGAGAACAAATATCACCAAAATCAATTCCTGGCACCTGGGAATAACCTTTTGCTACCAACCGAGCTTTGTATTTCTCCACCTTCCCTTCTGCATTTGTCTTCTTCTTGAAGACCCATTTTCTGCCAATGGGTTTCCTTCTAGCCGGCACCTCCACCAAATCCCAAGCCTCATTTTTTATGCAAAGATGCCATTTCGTCAACCATGGCCTCTTTCCAGAGTTTTCCATCCTCTGAATCCACTGCTTCCTTCACAGTTCTGGGATCATCATCAGTAACAGACAAAGCAAAGTTTGAACAGAAAGCAGATGGACTATACCCTTCTGGCTGCCTTCTTTCTCGAGCTGATCTTCTCACAGACGGAGTTTGTGGCTCTTCATCTTCTGATTCTTCCTCTGCTACAAAGTCTGATTCTTCCTCCT